>JADBJO010009357.1:80000-84648 GCA_016801955.1 Conus betulinus
GAAGTTCATCTTCCCAACCAGATTTACGCAATGGACGCATCAAATCATTTTTCTGTATGGATATTATATCATTGACGATGTACAGCAATATCCAATATACCAAACCTGAATTTTGTTAATTCAGACCTGATAGATTTATTAAAGTTCAGAGACAAATAAGCTCCTGCTTCTACTAAATAATTACTTTTCAGCAGTCTGAATAATGAAAATCGTTTGCTGTTTTGGAATATGGCTATCCCAGTCCTGCCACCTGCAATCTATTGTTTGTTGCTTGAAACAAGCCAGGAAACTGCTGGCAAAGCCAACCCCTTGTTCTAACCATACGAACGAAAAACCACAATTATATAAACATTTACGAATGCCTGATGCCCACGTAGTTCTCCCTCTCATATTCAGGTCAAACAGTGTTTTATAAGCTTTGGCTGGCAGTCTATGTTGCCCCATACGTAACAGTTTAAGCCAATATCTTACACATTTTATATATGAATTCAAAAACATGGGGAATCTACCAAGTTCCCCATACGTCAAGTCATTTGGGGTACGCCTATCGACATTCAAAAAACCGTTTCATAGCAAATAAGTGCAATTTTCTCTATGTCATGTCCTTTCTCCCAAACCCCAAATCATCACACTGCCGTATTGGACTATAGGCTGGACCTGGGTATCAAACATTCTGAGAAAAAACAGTTTTACTGACTCGTTTTCAAACTTACACAAGATGCTTAAGACAGCCATAACAGTGCGCGCTTCCCTTTACCCACAAGATCTTGGTATTGTAGAAAAATATAAAACCCAGATATTTGTAGGCGTTCACAATCGCAATTTCAGAATTTCCATAAAACCATTTTACGCAACGACAAATATCCACCTTTTTAAAAAACTATATATAATGTTTGTTTTGCCCATGTTTTTACTTTTGAGATGTAATCTCTGCGCCGCTGAGTACAAATTGTTCAACTGGTTTTGAAGCCCTATAACAGTTTCAGACAGTAAAACGATATCATTTGCAAAAAAGTAGAATGAATATTTCGATCAAATCAAATGAAATACCATGTTTTTTCCCTTCTTGATAATTTCCAAAAGCTAATTCATTAATAAACAAAGAGAATAAAACAGGACTACAAACAATCACCCTGTTTTAACACCCTGTGTGCATCTAATGTACTCACTAAATTTTGCACCCACACCTTGTATTAGCTTTTAACATCATCATACATGCATTTAACACATTTAAATAGTGCGTTTTTCCACAATGTTTTGTCAGCATTGGCCACAGAAGCTTTCTAGAAATAGAATCAAAGGGCCTTTTCGAAGTTTATAAATGCAACGTATAATCTTTACGATTATTTGAAAACTGCTTCTGAACAGCAGCCAGTAGAGTGAACAAGTGATCGATTGTACTATAACCCTTCTTAAAACCGCTTGGTATTCACCAGTTATGTTTTTTAAATTCGATCCATTCAGATAATCTCTTGTTTATTATAGGTCCATAAATTTTACTAGCAATATCACACAAGGGAGATTCCTCTATAATTATTAGGATTATTTACGTCACCCCTTTTAAAATAGAGGTAAGATGATCGATCTGGTCCAATTCTCGGGATTAATTCCTTTTTCAAAAAGAACATTAAATAAATTTTACAAGAAAATCGATTGCAAAGTCCCGTAAGTTTTTTTTTTTTTTTAAATTCACCAACCAAGTCCATCAGGCCCTGCTGCTTTACCATTTTTCAGTTTCCTATTACAAATTGTACTTCATGCTTTGTAATTGGTCGATCGAAAAAATTCAGATAATATCATCTAATAATGTTTCATTTTCACCAGTGTCTGTATCAATGCTGATATCCTTTTCCAACACGGTTTTAAAATGGTAATACCATCGCTCCATTGTAATTCTATTCTGTTTCTGTGTTCGAGTTTTAAAAGCATGCTTGACGGTTTCCAAAAAATCCTCTTGGCTGTCCATATTGGTGACAATTTCTTTGAACATTTTATCATTGTGTGACTTTTGCTTCCTATATAACAAATGTTTATACTCTGATCGTGATACACAGTATAAGTGTCGGTCATTTTTGCCTAAGGTTCTCTTCCATACCCTAAGTAACCTCCTAACATCTCTTTGTAGCTTGTAAACACTCTAGATCAAATCAGCCCATTCTGTCTTTTTGTCTTGTTTCCACACATATTCGTTTTCCCAACATTTACCAGCTTCTTTAACAGTATCGATAAACAAATCAAGAGCATCATTTATATCAATATCTATCAAATTAACAGCATGCAAAAACTTTAATTTCATTTCATCCGAGTGCATCATATTAACGAAGTCCCTGGCTTGCAATTATTATTCCAAACAAATTTCTTTATATACTCTGCCGTTCTTGCTTTATATTTTCACAATCATCAGAACCACCAGATGCACTACAACCACATGAAATTCAAGAGGCATGTGGTCTGATTCCATCCGTTCTTTTACATGAAGGTTACAAGAAGATTGTATGAAATCAAAAAAGGTCAGAAGAAGCAACAAAATAATCGTTCACACTTACTAACCAGATTCACTGATTAAGTAAAACAGAAATGTCATCACCTGGACATACACCGTTTTAAAATATATAAATCTAGCGCGTTTACACATGTTTAGTAAACTTTTGCCATAAGCATTTAACACTGTATCTTCAGAGTGACGTCTCATTTCAACAATACCTGACTTATCAAACCAGGAAAATGTTTTTTGTTTGTTACATCAAGTTGCGGTGAAACATCGGCCGTTCGGCCGTTAAAATCACCACACATCAATATTGACATTTTGTCCTTGTAATACAAATTATCTATTCCACAATCCTCCAGTTGAGTGATAACATTATCAATAATTAAACACAAGAATAGTATGGAGACTTGTTCTGGGGGAACATACGAACATACATATAGAATATCATCATCGTCAAATGAAACAATTTTTTTTTATCAATAACAAACAACAAGACATTATCACACTCAGTACTCACTTTTGACACATATTTCATGAGATTATTTCTTATCAGACATATTACTCTCCCCGATATCTTCCACGCTGAGTAAATTTAACTGCAGGCTTACAAAACATGTTATGATCAGAAAAATATGGAAGACTGAAAAATTGTCAACGAAAGGTTCAACAAGACAATGAAATCAAAGGAAGAAAACATCGTCAATAACATCAGGATCAGACAGTTTAGAGAGTAAACCACAAATATTCCAATGTAGAAAAGAATAGCCTCTTGTGTTGCTAACATTCTCCCGATACGAATGACAACCATTAATCACCAGAGAAGGCTTCTGTGCTTTCAGAACACTGACACTGTCACACATTTCTTTATTTTTGTGCACGCATCCGGACACGCTTTTCACGCTTTCACAAACACACAAGGTGCAGGTGCAAAGTGCGTCACGAAGTGTCGTCGCTGTAAACCAACTCCCTCTCCCTATCTGAACCCAGGACTCACAAATGTCAAATTTCTCTTTTGAATTCTCCGTGCCGTGTTCGTCTGCACATTGGACCATCCCCTTGAAACCGGTGTCTTTCCAAAAATGCTGTCCCACTTGGTATTTACAACCTAACCTACAAACCACAAAAGCTATCTAACTCGTCAGAGAACATTTGTTTTACTAGGCCGGCCGTATTCCTATGGTACCTCCACGATCTTGTTTAATCACCAGTCAGAAGAATTTCTTCCCTTCGATGACCAGGTGGTCGTAGATCATGGGTGGCCCTCTTTTTCCCTGATCCTTGCAGCTCTCAGATGAGGTGACAACTTTTTCTAATTGACCGAAACTTCGCTGAGAAATAGTCCTCTGCCACAAACAAGATCATTCCCTTTCAGTTTCCACTTCGCCTTCAAGATCTTGGACTTTTTCTTTATAGAATGTACATCGCTGGGCTATCACAAGGGAGAGTCCCGTTTAGCGTTCACACGACGAACTCGGTCAAAGGCCCCCGGAGCATCCATCCGTCAGATCCATCTTGTCCGTCAGCATGTCCCTCCTAGAAGGTTCCCTCCACACTGCTCAGGCGTCTCCTTTTCAGCTCTGGGAATTCCATGCACAATAATGTTATTTCTCTTTTGATCGGTAAATCGTCGGGTTGTTGTCTTCTTAAACTTCAGTTGTCTTTTGGTCCCAAGTCTGTCGCTTCAATTGAGGTCGACTGTAATTATACTGTCTCTTACTTCTTCCTCAGTAAGAACCTGAAACTTGATTTTTAGAGTCGAGAAAGATTGCTTTTTTCTTCACCCCGAGGTATTCTTGAACCTTGACAAAATTTAACCCTGCACATTGGCAAAAAACTCGTGCCTCAACTGGTCAACATGGTCAGACGGGTACACTGTCAGCGGGAACCCTCAGCCCCCCATCTTCCTTTCCTCATGCATGACTTGGAACCTGTTCCACTGGCCCTCCTGACCTTGCAACGCCTTTGTCCAGACGCACCCTCGGTTTGCTTCTCGTCAGTCGGGACTGCTTTGCACTGGCAGACCTAGGCGGGGCCAGTGGTTAGTTTCAAAGTGCAACCGCATGATGAGGATACGCTCCGAAGAAACACACACCCACACCCAACACACACTGAGGGTCCGTCACCCGTTGGCCACGTCTAGGCCGGATATCGCCGTAATTT
>JADBJO010009358.1:5000-7500 GCA_016801955.1 Conus betulinus
ACACACACACTCAGAGAGCGACAAACACACCACACAGATGAGAGAGAGAGAGAGAGAAACACCCACACAGACACACACAACACACACACACACACACACACACACACGCACACGCACACACACACATACAGAAACACACACACATACACACACACACTCACACACACTAACACGCACGCATTCAGAGAGAGAGAACAGAACAGAACATAAATTCCTTTATAAAGATGTTTAAGCAAAGACTAATCGACTGCAGGTGGCAGAACTGGAATCACCATATGAATGATAGCAACAGATTTATAGAATACAGGAAATTCAAGACATCGCATGATCTGGAGCCATACTTACTATTGGGTTTGGATAGATTTATTCGATACACTCTGACAAGATTTAGATTTGGAATGTCTAATTTATCAGTACATAGTTCAAGATACAAAAGGAACGATGAATTTAGGACAGTATGCCCGTTGTGCACATCCTCCGCTGATGATGAAATTCACTTTGTTTTTTGTTGTCTGCTTTTGATGATTTAAGACACAGTTTAATCCATCCCAAATATTACAACAATCCCAGTAACTTCAGATTAACGTTACTTTTAGCATCACAAAACGCACAGGTCATCAGTAATTTTGCTATATATCTATATAAAGCCTTTAAGAAAAGAGAAATAGCAATGTCCCCCTGAGAGAAAGAGGGGAGACAAGGGATTTGAGGAGAGTGAGAGAGAGAGATTCTTTTGTCCTCCACAACCTTCAGAAAACGAAACGGAAGGGAAGACAAGGGAATTTGAGGCTAAATACACGACCACGCGTACAAAACCTCCAGTAAATCCTCTCTAATGAAACAGAGCACCCGGACCCGAAAAACCACCCACCATCGGCTTCTGACGGCCACTACGAGAGAGGAAGGGGGCCAAGAGAGTGGGGGGGGGGGGGGGGGGGGGGGGGGGGGGGGGGGGGGGACTTAGCGAAGGGCAAAGGCTGGCTCTCATTGACAGCTGGTCGACACTTTCTTTTGCACGTGTTGGTCAAGACTCTTCCGGGCTACCATCAAGCTCAGGTAAGAACCATTCACGTGATTTTGTGTGTGTGCGTGTGTGTGTGTGTGTGTGTGTGTGTGTGTGCGTGCGTGCGTGCGTGCGTGTGCGTGCTTGCGTGCGTGCGTGCGTGCGTGTGTGTGTGTGTGTGTGTGTGTGTGGTGTGTGTGTGTGTGTGTGTGTGTGTTCGCTTTTCTGAAAAAAAGTCTCGAATGTTAAAAAAGATTTAGTTCTGTGAACTGTGGTTAATAAATGAGGTCAGCAATCCGATGTAACACACACACACACACACACACACACACACACACACACACACACACACACACACACAGATTCTGTCTTCGGATTTGGGGTTAATGAATGAGGTTTGTGCCAAATGTCAGCAACCCAATGTGAAAAAAGATTTTATCTTCGAATTGGGATTAAGAAAGGAGTTCTCGGCTATATGTCAGCAATCTGATGTATATGAAAAAAAAAAAAACAAACACGATTTTACCTTGAGATGTGGTGTTGATGAGTTCTACGCCAGATGTCAACAATCAAATATGAAAACAAAAATTGGCTTTGAATTTGAGGTTGAGTTCCACGCCATAATGTCAGCAAGGATAATGGAAACAAGTATTAAGGTGAACTCATGCTTGGATTCCTGTCCTGTTGATCAGTGGAGGCACGAGGATTTGAACTGAACAGTCCAGCAGACGACAGAGAGAGAGAGAGAGAGAGAGAGAGAGAGAGAGGAGAGAGAGAGACGAGAGAGAGAGAGAGACAGACAGAGAGAGAGGAGAGAGAGAGAGAGGGGGAGAGAGAGAGAATTGTGTGAGGAAGAAGAGGAGGTGGGTGTCTTATGACTTGCATTTGCATACCCCCCCCCCCCCCCCCCCCTCCCCCCCCCCCAAAAAAAAAAAAAAAAAAAAAAAAAAACACAAACACACAAAACAAAAAAAACAAAAAAGAAGCACAAATGAAACACAAAAAAAATCAGCTGCACGACCAGGAACAATGTGCTTAAAGGCTGGACTGCATCATGGGTTGTTTTATACATTCGTCTGTTTTTTGTTGTTGTTTTCTTTTCTTTTCTATTCTTACCTTTCTACATTTCTTTCTTTGTTTCTTTCTCTTTTCTTCACTTTCGTTTCTTTTTCTTACTTGACTTATTTCTTCATTTCCGTGATGGCTTATCCCTGGATGACGTCACATACAGTGTTGAGAGTATTGCAGACTGTAATTTGGGCCTAACTGCCGATGCAAATCTATCTTCACGAATTGCTAGCTGCCTGGCTGTCGGCACGGTCAACGTTGACGACGTCACGACCACAACGCATGCGGGTTATTGGCACGGCAGTCGTGCATTACAAAGGGACCACGACATTCCCCGCCCTATTGACACGATCGCCATCTGTCACGTCCGGGTTTGGAAATGATTCACCATCTCAGGAGGAAAAAAAACGTGCATAGGTGTCTACCCAG
>JADBJO010009358.1:10000-45000 GCA_016801955.1 Conus betulinus
TCTTGCGTCATTCGCACACTACATTCAATGTCTGAAAGGGAAAAGCAGGAAAGGGAAGAAGAAAGGTAAAAAAGGGAAAGGGAAGGGGGAGGGAGGAAAGGGAAAAAAAAGGTAAAAAAAGGTAGGAAAGGGAAAAAGGAAAGTCTTAATCTAAGGGAAGGAAATGCCCTAGGAAAGCCAGTTCGTGGCCTTTCGAAACACAAGGGGAAGGTAGTGTCAAAGAGAACATAAAACCTAGGGAGGTCTGGCCTCAGTGGAAACGCCCCTAAACAGGAAAGGGAAGGGGAAGGTAGGAAAGGGAAGGGAAATCCTCCAGGTGAAGGGAATCGAGGATCTTGCGTCAAGGGCAAACATTCAATGGGAAAGGTAGGAAAGGGAAAGAAAGGTAGGGAAAGGGAAGAGGAAAGGTAGGAAAAGGGAAGGGGAAGGTAGGAAAGGGAAGGGGAAAGGTAGGAAAGGGGAAGGGAAGGTAGGAAAGGGAAAGGGAAGGTAGGAAAGGAAGGGAAAGGGAGGAAAGGGAAGGGGAAGGTAGGAAAGGGAAGGGAAGGTAGGAAGGGGGGGGAAGGGAGGAAAGGGAAGGGAAGGTAGGAAAGGGAAGGGGAAGGTAGAAAAGGGAAGGGGAAGGGGGGAAAGGGAGGGAGGGGAAGGGTAGGAAAGGGAAAGGGAAGGGGAAGGAGAGAAGGGGAAAGGGGGAAAAGTAGGAAAGGGAAGGGAAAGGTAGGAAAAAAGGGAAAGGTAGGAAAGGAAGGGAAGGGTAGGAAAGGGAAGGGAAAGGGAAAAGGGAAGGGAAGGGAAAGGTAGGAAAGGGAAGGGAAAGGTAGGAAAGGGAAGGGAAAGGTAGGAAAGGGAAGGGAAAGGTAGGAAAGTGGGGAAGGTTTAAGGAAAGGTAGGAAAGGCTTACGGAAAGGTAGGAAAGGGTGGGGGAAGGTAGACAAGGTTGGGAAAAGTAGGAAGGTAGAAAAGGGATAGGGAAAGATAGGGACAGGGTGGGGAATAAAGATAGGAAAGTTGGAAAGGGATAGGTAAAAAATAGGAAAGGGTCGGGGAAACGTAGGAAAGGGTGGGGGAAAGATAGTAAAGTGTAGGGAAAGGTAGGCCAAAGTGTGGACAAGGGTAGGAAAGGGTAGAGACAAAGAAGGGTCAAAACAGGTGAGGAAAAAAAAAAGAGAAAGAGAGGGAAGGGTACATAAGGATAGGAAATGGAAGGGAGATGGGAGAAAAGGTAGGAAAAGGTAGGAATGAAGCAGAGAAAGATAGAACACAACGGTAAAAAGAGGTAGAGAAAGGAGGAAAAGGGTAAAAGAGGTATAGAAAAGGATAAAAGGGTAAAAGAGGGGTAGACGCAAAAGGAGGAAAAGGGTAAAAAGAGGTAGAGAAAGGGAGGAAAAGGGTAAAAAGAGGTAGAGAAAGGAGAAAGCGCCCAGCTGGTCGGAGACTGTGTAAGAAGGGGGAAAAAAGGTAGAGACGGTAAAAAAAAAAAAAAAAGGGTAGATTAAGGCGAAAAAGTAAAGGATAGACCCAGTGGCCAGGAGAAAGAAAGGGGAGAAAGAGCGAAAACGAAATGACAGAAGAAAATTGTAGAGAAAGGGGGTGGATAAAAGGTAGAGAACGGTTTTTTTTTTAAAAAAAAAAAAAAGTAGATTACGGCGAGAAAAGGCTAGGACAATGTAGTACGGTCAAGACGGAGAAAAAGGGAGAAAAGGGGTAAGAAACTGTAGAGAAAGGGTAAGAAAAGGCTGAGAGAACGGTAGAAAAAGGACGTCCGAAAAAGAAGAAAAAATTAGACCAATTTAGAAGGAAAAGAAAAAGAGGGACGGGTGGGGAACGGTTTTGAAGAAAAGGAGTTTAGCAAACTTGATGGGAAAACGTCAACGAAAAAAAATTATAGAACCTGCAGAAATCAGTAGACGAAAGGGTGTAGAAAAATTTTGAAAAAAGTTACTAGAAGAAAGAAAAAAAAAAAAAGTAGTCACTCGCTGAAATGTTCAAAGGGTGAGAACCAGACAACGCTTGACAAGTTACCAGAAGAGAAAAAAAAACCAATTACCCCCCCCCGAATGTTCCCCCCCCCCCCCCTCCCCCTCTCTCCTTCTCCTCACCGCTTCACACCCTCTCTGTCGAGACACCCATACTACTACTCTTGCCTGCAGGGCACGAGGAATAGAGGACACGACCGACAACTCTCGGGTCCCACGATCGATCCGGTCGCATTTCTTATTTAACGAGATTTCGATCGCAAAGCCTCATGATGGTCTATTTCAAGAAGGTCACCATGGCCAATTCTGCTATAAGGGGGCTGGAGGAGTTAGGGGAGAGAGGGGGTGGAGGACAGGGGTGCTGGTGGAAGGATGTGGGAGGATGGTGGGGGGGGCGGAGGGGGGGTGGGGGGGGGACGGTCCTGTAAAGGTCTCCATATGCAGGATCGAAAGTGGACACACACTGTTATGAGGGGATGGGTGGATTGGTAATTGGTGGGGGGATGGGAGGGGCGAGAAAAGGAGAGGGGAAATGTTTTTTCTGTTTCTACAGTGGCAACAGGGGAGATAAATAAGGAAGAATGGGCGCCAGTTTTTCGTGATATTTGGTGTTTAAGAGAATAGAAAAGTAGTCGCGTAAATAAGGTAAAGTGTTTCGTAAATCGGTAGACAATCAAGATGTCCGTCGTGGTCTGTGTGTGAAAATGTGTGTGTGTGTGGTGCGCCGCGCCGCCGCCGCGTGCGTGCGTTGCGGTACGTGTGGCGGGTGCGCGCGCGTGGCGTTGCGTGTGTGTGTGTGGTGTGTCGTGTAGTGTGTGTGTGTGTGTGGTTGTACGCAATCCTCTTTCGTGTTGTGTGTGTGTTTGGTTTGTGTTGTGTGGTTGTGTGTGTGTTTGGTGTGTGCGTGCGGCGCGCCTGCAGACTTCGGGCGTGGAGGGCTTATTCTTACCGCGGTTGCGTGCTGTGCGTGTGTGTTGTTGGTGGGGAGCCATATGAGGCCGCGCGCGCCGTCGCTGTTTCTCTTCACTGTGTGTGTGTTTTGCGCAGCGCAGCGTGCGAGCGTGCGTGTGTGTGCGCGCCGCGTGCGTTGTGTGTGTGATGTGTGTGTGTGTGTGGTGGTGTGTTTGTGTGTGTGTTTGTGTGTAGAATTGTGTCGTAGTTAATCTCCTCGACTTTTCATGTTGTGTGTGTGTGTGTGGGTGTGTGTGTGTTGTGCCGATGTGTTTTAGGTGTGTTGTGTGGTGTTTGTGTGTTTGTGGGTGTGTGTGTGGTGTGTGTTGTGTGTCGAGAAAATGCCTCTCTGTTGTGTTTGTGTGTGCATTCGTTGCGTTGCGATGCTTACACGTTGGGGCGATCTTGCATTTAGGCGCGTGTGTGTGTTGTGCTACCGCGGTGTGCGTAGACGTGTTGTTTAGTTGTGGGGAAGAGAGAGAGAGAATAGGACGAGTAACAGACAGACAGACACCGACCAGACAGACATACAGACAGTAACGGACGCACTACCGATTCGGGTGTCTGTCCGCATGTCAGTAGCATGCACATGTCATTACGTGAACAGATGTATATATTACTTGTGCATTGCATGTGTGGTGAGCCAGTCTACTGCCTTCATGCAATATGTATTTTGGGGGTGGTGGTGGGTGCGGGTCGCTGGAATGACCTTTTGCTGACCTTTCTCATTTCGTGATGTTTAGCTCTCTAAACTCTGTTTGTATTCTAATTCTTTTTTTTTTTTTTGTCTATCCCCTTCCAATAATACAATGCAGTGTTTCATCTCTCCTCTCTTCTCTCTCTCTCTCCTCTCTCCTCCTCTCTCTCTCTCTCTCTCTCTTTCTCCTGTCTCTCCCGTCTCTCTGTCTTCTTTTCTTCCTCGTTCTTTCTTTCTTCTTCTTCTTTCTTTCTTTTCTTTCTTTTCTTCCTTCTCTTTCTTCTTTTTCTTTCTCTCCCTCGCTGTTCGCTGTTTTTTCCTCTGCTGTCTTTTTGGTCCCTTCCTGTTCTGTCTGTGTCCATCAGTATCCGTCTCTCTCTCCCTCCTCTCTCGTTCTCTCCCTCTCGCTCTCCACTCCCTATCTCCCCTCACTCTCTCAGCCTCTCTGCTCTCTCTCTCTCCCCCTTCCCTCTCTCTCTCCATCTCTTCGCTCAACAATCCCAACCATCCTATTCCTCACGGCCCTTAGAACTTGATGTTGCTTGCTTTTATGATATTAACAAATATATTAACTATTGAATCACATGCTTACGTGCTTGACATGCTGCGTCATTTCGCTGCATCTTCAGAGGTTCCTAAAACTGCCTCCTTTTGTTCTTATGTTGGGATGCGTCTGCTGCTCTACTCTCCCCGTCCACTGTGGCCGAGGGGTGTGTGTCCTCGATCCAGCCCTTATTTCTGTACTGAGGCGAGATGTATAAGGTAAGATTGATTATTTTTTTTTTGTGATGCTTGGGACTGTTCTTTATATCGTATTAACAGAATGTTAGTCCTCGCTTTTTGTCAGTGTGTGGTGGAACTTTGTCGACTGTACGTTCCCTTCTATAGTTTCTAATCAATAGCTAACTGCTGTGTCGGGTACACGTAGAGCTCTTTCTCTCGTGAACTCGTGACCTTTTTACAATGTTTGCATGCGGGGGTCCCGGTTACCAGCCTAGCCATCTATGACTTTTAACAGGTAATTACCGGCGAAATAGTTGTTTTTTTTCCGCTCTTTCCCTCCTTTCTGGCCATTGCAAATGATGATTTAAAACAGAAGGGCATTTTTCAAAAAAAGAAGGGATGGTCCACTTTTTTTCGCGATAAACAAATGTAACAAAACGTATGTTTATAAACCTTTTCAGTACACAATATTTTCTTCTCCTTTTCTCGGCCGTTAAAGTCAAAAACGCCGTAAGTACATAATGGATCAAAAAAACAATAATGCACCAACATCGCTCTCGCTAAAGTACATGACAGCATTTTTCCCCCCGATTTTGGCAACATAGATAGAGTCTTCAGCTGGACAGGAAATCTATCTTTAAATAGTGTTTTATTGACTCTCTCTTCCGCGCTCTCTCCGTCTCTCCTCTCTCTCTCATCCTTGCTCTTCTCCCTCCTCCAAAAACTCTCCCCATCCTCTCTCCCTCTCTCTCGTTCTCTCTCCCTCGTCCTCCTCTCCCTCTCTCTATCCTTCTCTCTCCGCTCTCGTCTCTCTCTCTCTCTCCCTCCCGTCTCTACTCTCCCTCCTTCTTCTTCCTCGTCTGTCTCTCCCCTCTTTCAGACAAAACAATTAAAAATAACAATCACTCACTTTTTTGGTTGTACATGGGCGGATGGTGGGCTCTGGCGTCTCTGCTTGTTCTCAATGGAAGGAAATGGTGGATTTCGGTCGGTTTCCTTCTTCCAAAACCGTACTCCCTTACCACCTACACTCGCCCGGAAGCTGCGCCGCAGGGGCAGGTGGTTTATGCGGCTTAGTGTTCCTAGCGGCCCTTATTTGGTTTCTTCCATTTGTCGTTCGAGATAGGCCCCCCACATTTACACCTAATCCACTTTTTGCTAATTCCACTTACTTGAATGTTTGCGGGTTTAATTGGGTTGATAATCATGCTCTCTAATTAGAGTGGGTGTGCGTGGTGTCGTAATAATAGAAGATGTAGAGTCGACGATAGAAGAGTTGTGTCTTGTGCTTGTCATTGTCGTCCATGTCTCGCTTTGTGTGTACGCGTTTGCGTAAGCTAGTTCGTCGTGCGTAGTGTTGTGGTGTTGCTTGAGTCTGCTCATAGCGTGTGTGTGAGCGCGCGCGAGCGCGGGCCGCGCGCCGCGTGGCGGCGGGGGTACGGTGGCTGTAAAGACATAGTAGTGACCTAGACGAGACTGTGAGGAGGTGTTGTGTGGGCTGTTTGTCGAACTGTGATGATGAATTGATCGGCCCACAGTGTGTGCTGTTGCTCGCGCGTGTGTTTGGTGTGGTGGTGCTCTTCTCGTGCGTGGAGTGGGAGCGCGCGCTGCGCGTTGTGTGCGTCATGTAAGAGCGCGCGCAGAGAGAGAGCCCAGCCAGCGAGAGAGTCAGCGCCATACTGGTCTTCTAAGTAGACGAGCGCGAGAGAGAGAGAGAGAGAGAGAGAGCGAGAGAGAGATCCGTGTGTCTGGTGTGTGTAATATCAGCCGAGATAGCGAGCGAGAGAGAGAGACGATAGAGAGAGTTTGTGTGTGTGTGTGTTTGTCGGTGTGCGGTGCGTGTGTGTGTGCGGTGTGCGCGCACTTGTGTTTGTGTGTTCGTGCATGCATGTGCGTGGAGTGTGAGCGCGCAGCGCGCCAGCGCCGTCGGCGCTGCGCAGCGTGTGTTGTGTGGTAAGAGAAGGAAAGAGAGAGAGAGCCGCGAGAGATAGATAGAGAGAGTAATGTATTCTAAGGAGAGAGAGAGCAGACGAGAGAGAGAGAGAGATGAGAGAGAGAGTAGGAGAGAGAGAGAGGTACGGTGTGTGTGGTGTGTGTGTGGTGTTTCTGTGTGTGTATGTGTGTGTGTTGTGTGTGTGTGTGTGTGTTTGTGGTTTGGTGTTGTGTGTGTGTGTAGTGTGTTGATGTGTGCGTGTGCTCCGTCGCTCGCGCCTCGGCGCGCGCCCGTTTTCCGTGTGTGTGTTGCCGGTGCCATGCTGTTGCGGGTAGAGTGTGAGCGCGCGCCGCGTGTGTGTTGTAAGTTCTCAGAGAGAGCGAGAGAGAGAGAGAGAGAAGAGAGAGATAGAGAGAAAAGATAGAGAGAGAGAGAATGTATTCTCAGTAGATAGCGATAGAGAGAGATAGATTCTCGTACTAGACGACAGTAGAGAGAAGATAGAGAGAGTACGTGGTTAAATTTTGGTTTTTTAATAGATATAGATCGAGGAGAGAGAGAGAGAGAGAGCGAGAGACGAGCAGCAGCGCCTAGAGAGTTTGTGTGTGTGTGTTGTTGTCTGTGTGCGTGACTTGTGTGTGGTCGTGTGCTCAAGCGGCGTAGGTTTTGTGTGTGCGGTGCACATGCATTTGCTCATGCGCGCGCGCGAGCGTGTGTGGTTGTGTGTAAGAGAGAGGAAAGAGAGAGAGAAGAGAAAGAGGGAGAGAATGTCGTATTCTAAGGAGAGAGAGAGAGAGAGAAGAGAGAGAGAGAGAGAGTACTTGTGTGTGTGTTTGTGTGTGTGTGTGTGTATGTAGTGTGTGTGTGGTGTGTGTGTGGGTGTGTTGTGGTGTTGTGTTGTGTGTGTGGAGGGCTGCTCGCCCGCTGCGTGTGTGTGTGCGTGCATGCATGTGTTTGAATTGTGAAGCGCGCGCGCGCGCGCCGTGGATGTGTTTTGTGTGTAACGAGGCAGTAGAGAGAGAGAGCAGAGGAGAGAGAGATAGAGGAGGGAGAGCGAGATAGAGAGAGAGCGAGAGCTATAGAGGACTTATTGACCTTAAGACTATGTCTGTTTATAGCTATATGAATCTTTCATTGTTCTGTTGTAATCAGTGTACTCGATCAAAAAAAATTTTTGTTTAAGTCCCCTCAAAGGACCAAGAAGGGCCGAACTGAAACTAATGTGTTCTTTCTTCTTGCTTATCTGTTACGATTCGTTAACGCTTTGAAATAAAGATTCTCTTCTCTCTCTCTCTCTTCTCTCTCTCTCCTCTCTCTCTCTCTCTCTCTCTCGCTCGTCATCTTCTCTCTCCTCTCTCTCTCTCTCTCTACCTGAACTTTCCATAAGAACGAGCGATGAGTGGTGAGGGTTCTTTATGTCCACGCTAATCAGTTTATTATCGACTGAGACCCCCTGGGCTCATGTGAGCAGAAGGCGGAGGTTTGTGAGTGTGTGTGTGGGTGTGTGTGTGTGTGTGTGTGTGTGTGTGTGTGTTTGTGTGGTGTGTTGTGTGTGTGTGGGTGTGTGTGTGGTGTGTGTGTGTGTGTTGTGTGGTTGTGTGCGTTGCGTGTGTGTTGTGAGTTGTGTGTGTGTGTTTGTGTGTGTGCGTGTGTGTGTTGGGTCCAGAAGAATGTGTGACTTTGCAGTGCGAACAGGGTGTGTTGTGCGTGTGTCGTGTGTGTCACGGTGTGTGTGTGCAGAACTGAGTTGCGTGCGTGCTTGGGATCGCGTGCGTGCGTGCGTGCGTGCGGTGCGTGCGCGCGCGCACGCGCGCACCGCAATGGAGAACGTCAAATATGTTTTTCCTTGTGTTCACCCATCAGACGTCCCACCTAGTAAGCATACTAGGCCAGGTTTACACTCTGTTTGCACCCAGCAGACGTCCACTATACAAGCAGGACGTCAGGTTTACACTCTGGTTCAACGATTCAGCAGACGTCCAACCTATATTATGAAGCAGTACGCCAGGTTTTACACTCTGGTTCACCCAGGCAGACGAGATCCACTATACAAGCAGACGACGTCAGGTTTTTACATTCTGGTTCACCCAGCAGACGTCCACTATACAAGCAAGACGTCAGGTTTTACACCTCTGTTTCACCCAGCAGACATCCAATATACAAGCAAGACGTCAGGTTTACACTCTGGTTCACGGCCCCAGCAGACGTTCACTATAACAAGCAAGACGTCCGGTTTAAACACTGGTTCACCCAGCAGACCTCGACTATACAAGCAAGAGTGTCAGGTTTACACTGTTCACACCCAGTTAACACTCACAGATGTCAGGTTTCCACAACTGCTCACACCACAGATGGACTAATCAAGATGAGGTTAGTTCACACGTCTGTTTATCACAGATTATTTATTCATTTTTTTTTTTTTTGACAGTCAGAGGAGTTTCAAGAATGGAGATTGAACAGAAACGCCAGAGGGTTAAATCTGTTACTCTTCCCATCTGACACAGACGACTGGCATCATTTTTGCCCAATCATTCCACCAAGCGCGCCACTGCAACAGATTGGCTCGACAGTGCTCCAAGCACCAGACATGACAGCAATCCCTCATGCCCTAGCTTTTTTTTTTTTTTTTTTTTTTTTTTTTTTTTTTTGTTGCTTCCTACTTCCGGAAACAATTTCATTTCCCTTACTTCCGCCTCCCCCCCTCCCCCCTCACCCTCCGTCTCTCCTCTCTCTCTCTCTCTCTCTCTCTCTCTCTCTCTCTCCCCATCTCTCCCTCTCCTCTCTCCTCTCTCTCTCTTTCCCCCTTCCCTTCTCCACCTGCTTTCTCCACCCCTCTCCATTACACTTTCTGTACAGATGAGCTGAAGCGTACGTGGCGTAAGGAGATAGTGTCACCTGATGGCAATGCGTGGTGTCAGGAAGCTCGTTAACTAAGGATTGTGGAGTTATCGATCGTGGCCTCAAAAATCTCCCTTCCCCCCCCTCTTCTTCTCTGCCCACTCCACACAACAAAGGCGGGCCCATCTCTTCTTCTGCAGTTGGCTACGGCATGTGTTTGGGGGGATGGGGTGGGTGAGGGTGTGGGGTTGATGGTTGGGGGTCACCCACATCATGGGCTGAGTGGTCAGTGTGTGGCAGGCCTTAAGGATCAGGTGATTGTCTTCCCTTCCCCTATCTTTCTGGAGAGGGGCTTGGTGTCTGCGAAAAACGGAATTGTCAGTACTGTCATTTATGCTTCTATTCGGATCTGCTCTTTTTTTTCCTCCTCTCCTCCTCCTCTTCCTCCTCCTCCTCCCCCTCCTCCTGCTCCTCCTTCTCCCCATTCTCATCCTCCTTCTTCTCTCCTCTTCCTCTCATTCTCCTCATTCTTGTTCTGCTTCTTTTCTTTTTCCTTCTCCCTCTTCTTTCTTTTTCCTCCCCCCCCCTCCTCCTCCTCCTCCTCCCTCCTCCTCCTCTCCTCCTCCTCCCTCCCCTCCTCCTTCTTCTTCTTCTTCTCTTCGTTTCTTCTTCTTTCTTCTTCTTCTTCTTCTCTTCTCTCCTCCTCCTCCTCCTCCGTATTCCTTCTTCTGCTTTTTCTCCTTCTCTTCCTTCTTCTCCTTCTTCTTCTCCTCCTCCTCCTAACTCTCATCTCTCCTTCTCCCATCCTCCTCTTCTCTTCCTCCTCTCCCCCTCTTCCTCCATCTTTTTCTCTCTGCTGCTCTTCTCTTTCCTTTCCTTCCCCCTCCACCTCCTCTTTCCTCCCCTTCTCTCTTAGTCTGCACCCCCCCCTCCTCCACCCTTTTTTTCATCCCTTTTCTCTCCTCCTCCTTCACTGCTCTTCCTCTACAACACCTCCCGTCTCCTTTCCTCCTCCTCCGCCTGCTCGTCTCATTTCTCTCCCTCCTCCTCCTCTTTCTTCTTCTCTTCTTCTTTCTTCTTCTTCTTCTTCTTCTTCTTCTCCATCTTTTCTTCTCTTTCTTCTTCCTCTTCTTCTCCTTCTTCTTCTTCTTCTTCTTCTTCTTCTTCTCTTTCTTCTCCAATTTTTTCTTTTCTTCTCTTCCTTAGCTTCCTTTCCTTCTTCTTTCTCCTCTCCATCATCTTTCTTCTTCGTCTTCTTTCTTCTTCTTCGTCTTCTTCTTCTCTTTTCTTTCTTCTTCTTCTCTTTCTCCTTCTTTCTTCTTCTTCTTTCTTCTTCCCTTTGCTTCCTTTCTTGATTTCTCTTCTTCTTCTTCTAATTCTTAATTCTTCCTCATCCTCCCTCTCCTCTCCTCTCCGCTCCTCCTCTCCTTCCCCGCCTCCGCCTCTCCTCTCTCCTCCTCCTCCTCGCTCCGTCCTCCTCCTCTTCTCTTGCTTTCTTCTTCCCTATCCTGCGCCCCATCCTTAATCCGCCACCTCCTTCTGCCCGCATCCCCTCCCCTCCTCCTCATCTTCCTTTCTTCCTCTTCCCTATTCTTTCTTCTTCTGTTCTTCTTCTTCTTCTTAGTCCTTCTTCTTCCCCTCCTTCCCTTCCTTCTTCATCCGCTGCTCCCTCGTCCTGATTTCACATACGTTTATCTGTGCAGTTTCTTCGGGTCATATCGTCTATCACTGCATGCATAACCTGTGCGCGCTACCACGCGTGTGTTGCGTGCGTGCGTGTGTACGTGTGGTTGGTGCTGTGTTTGCCTTGCGTGCGCGCGCGAGCGCGCGCGTGTGTGTGTGCTGTCGTGTGTTGAGTGCGTGCGTGCGTGCGTGCGTGCGTGCGTGCGTGCGTGCGTGCTTGCCGTGTGGTGTGTGTGTTGTGTGTGTGTGGGTGTGTGTGTGTGTGCAGAAATGGGGATGGATAGGGAATGAACCCCGGCGGGGGCGAGTTATATGCTGGACAGCTTAAGATGTGTTAACTTTTCAAAATCCCCCTCCTTCACCTTGATCTGTTGCTTATTGAAACAGTCAACAATCTCTCTTCTCTCTCTCGTCTCTCACTCTCTCATCTCTCTCTCTCTCTCCTCCTCCCTCCTCACACGTCTCCTTCATCTCTCTACGACCGCCCCCTCTCTCACCCCTTCCCTGCTCTCCCCCCCTCCTCCCTCTCTCTCCCTCCTCCTCTCACCTCCTCCCTCTCTCTCTCCTCTCCTCCCTCCCCTCTCCTTCTCTCTCTCTCATCTCCTTCAATATCTTCCCTCCGTCTGTCCGTTCCGCTCTCTAACTCGCTCCTCTTCTCTTCTTCTTTACCTTCTCTCGCCTCCTTTCCCTTTTCTTCTAGTCATCGTTGGCCTCTCGTCGCGCGGGGGTCTCTCTCTCGCTCGGCTGTCTCTCGCGCTCATACTCCTCCTCTCTTCCTCTTCTCTACTCCTCTCTCCTCTCTCCCCGCTCTCCTCTCTGCTCCTCTCTTCTCTTCTTACCTCTCTCTCTCCTTCTCTCTCCTCTCCCTCGCTCGTCGTCTCTCGTGTCTCTCTCTCTCTCTCTCTTCCTTCCACTCTCTCTTCTGCTCTGTTTCTCCCTCTGTCTCACATCTCTACCGCCCCGGCTCTTTACATCTCTCTTCTTCTTCTCTTCTTCTTCCTTGGCTTTCTCTCTCTCTCTCTCCTCTCCCTCTCCTCCTCCCTCTCTCCCTCAGTATCTTCCTCTTTCTCTCCTCTCGTTCTCCCTCTCTCGTCAAATCTCCTCGTTCTCTTCTCTTCCCTCTCATCATCTTCCCTTCTTCTCCGCCTCTCCTCTCCTCTGCATCTCTCTCTCTCTCTTCTTATTCTTCTCTTCTCCGGTCCTCACGCACTCGTTCTTCTCTTTCCTTTTCCTTCTTCTCCTTCTTTTCTTTTCTTCTTTCTTCTTCTTTTCTTTTTTTTCTTCTTCTTCTTTCTTTTTTCTCTCTCGGCACTCTCTCTCTCCTCTCTTCTCTCTCTCGCTCTCTTCTTTCCTTCTTCTTTCTATTTTTCTTCTTCTTTCGCCGTTTCTTTCTTCCTTTTTCTTCCTTCTTCTTTCTCTGTTCTCCTAACTGCTTCTCTTCTCCTTTTCCCTCTCTTTTCTTCCTTTCTCCTTCTTTTTCTTTTCCATCTGCCCTTTTCTTTTTTCCTTCTCATCTTTTTTTTCCTTTCTCTTCCCTCTTCCTCATTCCCTTTTGCCTCCTTTTTTGTTTTGGTTTTGTCTTGCTTCACTTTCTTTTCTTTTGTTCTGCTTCTTCTTTTTTTGTTTTTTCTTTTTCCTTTTTTTTTTTTCCTTTTTTTTTTCCCTTTACTTTTTCTTTCTGTTTATTCTTTCTTTTTCTTATCTTCTTCTTTCCTTCTTCTTCTTCTTTTTTTTTCTTCTTTTCTTTATTTCTTTTACTTTTTTTTTTTCTCTTTTCCTTTTTTTTTCTCTCTTTCTTCTCTTCCCCTTTCTTGTCTCGTTTCTTCTTTCTTCTTCGTTGTTTTTCTTCCTTCCTTGTTTCTTTGTGTTTTTTTTTTTATCTTTTTTTTCTTCTTTCTTTCCTGGGAAAACATCTCCCAAACGACATTTTTTTCCCTCAAGTGGATGCAACAGCCCGCTTCTTGTCCCACATTGATTCCCCCTTTCCGTCAAGAAAGGAATCGTTGTTATTATGCAAGAGCTATTCGCGTTTGAATAACTGGAGCGTTATAATCAAAAAAGATGACAGAAACCTATGTCCAAGTATCTTGTTTATTTGATGAAAACATCTGATTCGGTGGGGTCAGGATTAAAAATAATGCAGTATTGAACAACGACATTTTTGAAGATAAGGATATGAATAAAGTATCATGAGACAACGACAGTCTGTAAAAAAGGTTAATAGTAAAGCATAATGAGACATCGACAGTCTTGGATCAAGATGGTTATAAAATGTCCGTCGAGACGACGAAGACCATCTAGTCATCCTGGGATCGGGGTGAGTGCGTAGATGGCTGGTCAGGCCGATCTGCGCCCGGAAAGACCTATCACAGTACGGACAGGGGATGATGGTGGCGGCAGTTGGAGATCTGTTGGCACTGGTCTTCCTGATCATCCTGCGCTGCTCAGCTGCAGCAGTTCTGTTGCTTTCACAGGTTTCTGCTGCACCTTTGCGGACAACTGATCGCCACCCGTCTCTGTCCTGGGCAGTCTGCTTCCCATGTTTGTGTGGCTGATGTTGAAGGCCTTCAGGGAAGATTTGAGGTTGTCTTTGAAACGTTTCTTCTGGCCTCCATGAGAGCGTTTTCCTTGTTGTAGTTCGCCAACAATAGTTTCTTTGGCAGCCGATGGTCTGGCATGCGAACTACATGACCTGCCCAGCGAAGCTGTGACTGCATCAGGATGGTGAAGATGCTAGGCAGGCCAGCACAAGTGAGGACTTCAGTGTCCGGAATCTTATCTTGCCACTTAATGCCCACAGGGAAAGTCTAGAATCAGCATGATGATAAAGTATTGTTGGGCAGAGGCAGTCTCGGATCAGAACGATAATACAGCGTTTTTTTTGGAACGTGACAAGCCAGGATCAGGATGAGTTAATAAAGCATTTTTGGACAGGGAAATCCTGGGATCGGGGCGATAATTTGCATTACTGGACAACGGCAGTCTGGGATCAGGATTTAAAAAAATGTAAAGGATTATTGGACAGAGACAGTCGAGGATCAGGATAGCAAAAAAAAAAATAAATAAATAAAAAATATAAAAAAAAAATAATTTGAAAAAAAAGCATTGTGAACAGAGACAGTCGGGGATCAGTATGATAGTAGACCATTATTGGACAGATACAGCCTGTGAGGACAGGATGAAAGACAGCTATGAAGCTCATTCTTTAACCCCCAATAAAGATGATTTTGACTTGACTTGTAATCAGGATAGTAATAAAGCATGATTAGACTTCAACAGTCTGGGAGCAGGAGGCCAGTAATAAACCATTACTGGACAGAGAGTCCAGCGTCAGATAGAAAAAAACATTATTTGAGAAGAACAATCTGAAATCAGGGATAATGATAAAGCATTATTTGGACAGGAATCATCTGGGAATCAGGATAGTAATAAAGCATTATCGGACAGGGACAATATGAGACTAGGATAATGGTGTGTAGCATTACTGGATGGTCTCAGATCAGGATAATGATAAAGAATATCTGGACAGGGGGCACTCTGGAATTACAATAAATAGTAAAGCTGTGTTGGCCAACTACAGTCTGAATTCGGGATAACCATAAAGGCCATGAAAGTCTGGGATCTGGACAATAATGAATCCTGGATCTGGACAATAATGAATCCTGGGATCTGGACAATAATGAATCATTCTTTGGCAGTGATCAGAATGACATTCATTGGGGTCAGGGGATGTTGGACTAATACAGACTGCATTTTAACGAGGTAAGGCGAGACCAATTCATTGTTGATAAACTACGTTATTCATGTACCTCTCCATTCAGGACGTGTGAGTTGAATATAGCTCCACCACATGTACCCCCCTCCCTTCCCCTTCCCGACTCATCTCCCCTCCACCTTCCCGAACCCTCTCTCTCTCCTCCTCGATCCCTATCTCTACATCAACTTGATCTCCTCTCCATCTTCTCTTCTCATCACCTCGCCATGTGCCTCCCGCCTATTGTTTCCTTTTCTCTTGCCATCCCCTCCTCCACCCAGCTCCTCATTCCCCTCATCTCTCTCACCTCCCCCCACCCCCCCCCCCCTCCCCTTCCACTTCCACATCAACGAGCAGGATTCTGATCATTCCCGAGACGTGGAGTACATGACATGGTCCGCTCCAACGTCTGTTGGGCTGGTTATCTCCCGTGGCAAAACGCAGTCAGCGTTACAATGGAGAGTATCGATTGGAGGTCGGTCAGGCCATTGGCTTTGTGTCTTTCTGTGGCCCTTTCTCCTGGATTTTCTTATCTCCCTGCCTTCCCACTTTCTTTTTCCTCGTTAGGGCGTCAGCGTCTTCATGGCCTTCCAATGGTTTTTTTCCTTCCCTTTCTTCGTATAGGATCGGGGCGTCGGTCATCGGTTTTTTCTTCTTTTTTGTCTTTCTTTTATTCTTCTCTTTCCTTCCCCCCCTTTCTTATTCTTCTTTTCTTTTTCACCTTTCTTGTTCTCGTGTTTTCTTTTTTCTTTCCTTCTCTCTCTCTTTCCTCCTATTCCTAATTTTTTTTCCTTTTCTCTTCTTCCTTCTTCTTCTGTTTTTCTTTTTACTTCCTCTTCTTTTTTCTTTCTGTCTCTTTTTTTTCTCCTTTCTTTGTTTTTTTTTTTTTTTCTTTTCTTCTTTCTTATCCTAAACTTTTTTCTTTTCGTTTTCTTATCTTTCTTCCTCTCCTCTTTCTCTTTTCTTCTCGTTTACCCGTCCTCCTTTGTCTTCTCTTTCCTTTTCTTTCTTTTGGTTTTCTTGCTTTTTTTTTTTCAGTCTTTCCTCCTCTTTTTTTCCTCGCTGTCTTTCTATGTCGTCACTTTTCTTTCCCCTTTTTTTTCTTTCTTTTATTTTTTTTCTATTTTTTCTTGTTGTCCCCATTTTTTTCGCCTCGCCTCGTCCATCCTTCCATGCTCCTCCTCCTCCTCCTTCCACTCCCCTTCCCTTCTTCTTCTTCGTCTCTCCTTCTTCTCTTGCTCTTCCTGTTCCTCTGTGTATTGTTGTTGTTGCTGTTGCTGCTGCTGCTGCTGCCGTGTGGTTGTTGTTGTTGGTGTTGTTGTTCTCCTTCTTTTCTTCTGTTTTCTTCTATTCCTCTTTTCTCCTTCTCTCTTCTCTTCTTCTTTCCTTAAACGACATCCGTCTCTTTCTCCCGCACTCACGAGAAGAACACGTATTCACAATCCGTTACAAAACCGTCTGTCTCGCTAACCAGCACAAACGTTTTGATTCTGTCTCTGTGAATGACCTAGTCCTCTCATGCCCTTCCCTTCTTGAATGGAGATCACGGTCTTGTGTTACAAAAAACATGAAAATTTTAAAAACAATGTCCTTGAACAACATAGAAACTAAAAACCTTGTCCTCGAACAACACGAAAACTAAACACCTTGTCTTTGTCCTTGAACAACATGAAAATGGAAAACCCTGTCTTTTACACCCTGAACCTTGTCTTTCAGCCTCAACATGAAGTCTGAAGCCTGGTCCTTCAGCCTCGTAAAAATTGACGCTTTGTCTTTCCACCCCCACATGGAGTCCTTTAAAGCTTGCGCTTCATCTTGGTAGCAAATCCATGCATTCCTTGAACTCCATGAAGCCTGACACCTTGTCCTTGAACTCCATGAAGACTGACACCTTGTCCTTGAACTCCATGAAGACTAACACCTTGTCCTTGAACTCCATGAAGACTGACACCTTGTCGTTTTTCACCCCATGAAGACTAACACCTTGTCCTTGAACTCCATGAAGACTAACACCTTGTCCTTGAACTCCATGAAGACAAACACCTTGTCGTTCTTAGTCCATGAAGACTAACACCTTGTCTTTTACCCTATAGACTGACACTTTGCTCTTCAAACCCTCGAACAAGATGGCGATCGACTTCTGGTCCTTCCACTCCGTGAAGCTAACAGTAGTGAAGACCTTGTACTCCAAGCCCATGAGGAGACTGTTGTGAACTCACCCCAACATGAACTCAGACAGGAAATGAAATCTGAATCACCCATGACGCTAGAGTACCAAGACCACACACGTTTGAGACTTTTTTTTTTGACGTCAACAATGATAATGAAGATCATAATGAGGTGGAGAAGGAAAGGAGGAGGAAGAGGGTGCAGAGAAGGAGGAGACGGAAGAGAAAGAGGATGCTAATGATGAGGGGTTCCACGTTGGTCTAACACTACATACATGTCTGTGTTTTCGTTCTTTCCTTCGTAAACATATCCCGGCGTCAACAAAAGAAACAGCCTCTGGCAGCGTTGGTCATAAAATCCGAGTGATACTGTCAGAGATGAGGTGTCCCTACTTGAACTCGAACGTGCAGCACACAGTTCCACAACTCGTTTGAGAGCCTGCCAGGGTCTGGAATCACATTACAGTAACGGTTCCTCAGAGACTACTGAACGCCTCTGATTTCATTTAGGCCCATGATTGTGTTGTCTTCACTTGAAACAGTTTGGTGTGTGTTGTGTGTGTGTGTGTGGTGTTGTGTGTGTGTGTGTGTGTGTGTGTGTGTGTGTGTGTGTGGTGGTGTTGTGTGTGTGTGTGTGTGTGTGTGTGCCGTGTGTGTGTGTGAGAGAGAGAGATGAGGGGAGGAGCGAGAGGAGAGAGAGGAGAGAGAGGAGAGAGAGAGGAAAGAGGGGAGAGAGAGAGAGAGAGAGAGAGAGAGAGAGAGAGGAGAGAGAGGGAGAGAGAGAGAGAGAGAGAGGTAGATCTCCCCTCGGGAGAAGAGGAGAGAAGAGAGTGAGAGAGGAGGGAGAGCAGAGTAACTGTGTGACTAGGTGCAATAACTCATGGCTATTTTGTTTTTGTCTTCTCACATTCTTGATTGAGGACTCTTGAGTGAACATTTTCACAAACGCAGGAAGACGGAGAGAGAGAGTGAGAGTGAGAGAGAGAGAGAGGAGAGAGAGATGTTCGATCTTGAGAGAGGAGAGTGAGAGAGAGGAGAGAGTGAGAGAGTGAGAGGGAGAAGGAGAAGAGAAGAAAACAGAACAAGAGAGAGAGAGGGAGAAGTGAGTGGGAAGAGAAGACATACAGTGAGAGAGAGAGAGGGAGATAGAGACAGAGACAGAGACAGAAGACAGAAACAGAGATCACAGCTTACAAAGCTTAGAGACAGACAGACAGACAGACAGACGGACGGGACGAGACGAGAGAGAGAGAGAGAGAGAGAGCGAGAGAGAGAGAGAGAGAGAGAAGGTGGGGGGCTTGAAGAGGGGGTGTGGGGGGGGAGGGTGAGGAGATATGATGCTGGAGAAGCAGGCATTTGTAGATCGTGTTTTTTCATCGCAAAAAAAAAAAAGTAAATATCAATATATCAACCACTGTCAGAGTCAGACACAATGTGCTTCAACTAATGAAATATGTCAGAATAAGAGCTGGCATGCTCATGTTGTTTTGTGGGAGGGTCTGAGTCTGTGTGTGGTGTGTGGGGGGGGGGGGGGGGGGAGGGGGGGGGGGGGGGGGGGAAGGCCAGATGGCAGGGCCGCAAGGTTGGAATGAGGATGACAGGGGTCCAGGAGATGGGTGGGAGGAGGAGGAGGAAGGGAGGGAAAGACTCCTTCTGTGACAGCTGTTGCGTGCTGCTGTAGATGGAACTTGGGTGTTTTTGCCAGATCTGCATCTGTGGACAGCCTGAAGTCGTCTGGCACTGAGGCAGTCGTGAAGACAAAAACTATTTCCCGGAGTGCAGTTTCCTGCCCTTGCCTTCTTTGATCTCATGACCATTAAAACAGCGGGCCCGTCTGTCTTCATCTCCCCATTTCAGTTAGTTCGGTGGCGTCCTGCCTCGCGTCGATTATAGCAGCATTCCCATTTTTTCCATGGGGTGTTTCTCATTTTTTTTGTTGTCCTTGATGTCGAAGAGAAGGAAGCCTCCATTTTCGTCAGCTCTAAGATGCTCATTGAGTTTGTGTTTATGGAAGACCAACATTCACAGTCATTTTTAGACGTCTGATTCCAGGAGGTTGAGATAATGATATTATTATGGAATAAACATTCACAGTCATTTTAGACGTCTGATTCCAGGAGGTTGATATAATGATATCATTACAAATATGAAAAATACCTTTCAGTTTTCGTGTTTCATATTTAAGCTTAAATTTTTTGTTTAAAGCTACAACTAGTTGTGATACCTTGTCATCCCGTCTCTCCAGTCTCAATTTGGGTCGTACTATTTCTGACCATGTTCACAAAGATTCAGGGAGAAATCCTGAGGTTCTCAGGAGATAAGCATTCTATACATGTCCGCTGTTCTCTTTCTCTTCTGAGATCATTGTTGTTGCTTTCCTCTCTCTCTCATCTCTCTCCTCTCTCTCTCTCTATCTCTCTCTCTCTCTCTCTCTCTCCCACACACACACACACACACACACACACACACCACACACACACACACACACACACACACACACACACACACGCACACACACATACATGTGTAAATAGTGTTTATACCTAACACATTGTGTGCGTGGTGTATGGTGTTTGTGTGTGTGTGTGTGTGTGTGTGTGTGTGTGTGTGTGTGGTGTGTGTTGTATGTGCGTGTGTGTGTGTGTGTGTGTGTGTGTGTGTGTGTGTGTGTGGTGTGGTGTGTGTGTGTGTGTGTGGTGTGTGTGTGTGTGTGTGTGTGTGTGTGTGTGTGTAATCCATTGTCCCGAATTATGTTTTAATTGTAAATGTGTTTGATTACCAGTGATATTGTAATCATTTCTCCATCCAGAGCACGCGCATATGTACACACACACGCACACACACACAACACACCACAAACACACACACGCGCGCGCGCGCGCGCGCACGCACGCACTCACTGAAGTAGTGACAGATGTACAAGAGCAGGGCAGTCTCCACCACCCAAACTGGCAAAATTAACCCAGCAGCCATGGAAAGTGAACGTGAAGGAGTTGGTGGGAGAGAACGGGAAGTGGTGGTGGGGATGGTAGTTGTGGTGTGTGGGGATGGTGGTGTGGGGTGGTGGTGAGAGGAGGTGGTGTGCTAAGGAGTGTGAACAGGGGGTGGAGAAAGGGTGGGAGGCGGGAGATCGCGATGGAGGAACCCCACCGTCTACGTCTGTAGTGTGAGTTTGTGTTGTGTTTGTGGTGTGTGTGTGTGTGTGTGTGTGTGTGTGACGTGTGTGTGTGTGTGTGTGCGTGCGTGCGTGCGTGCGTGCATGCGTGCATGCGTGTATTTGTGTGTGGTGTGTGTGTGTGTGCGTGTGCGTGTGTGTATGTGTGTGTGTGTTGCGTGTGTGTGTGTGTATGTGTGTTGTGTGTGTGTGCGTGTGTGTGTGTGTGTGGCGTGTGTGTGTGCTGTTATTGTGTTGTTTTGTTATAAGGACTTGCTGGAAGATCAATACCTTTCCTCCTTCCTCCCCATCCCCACTTTCCCACCACCCACCCTCCCCTCGTTATCCAGCAGTCAGGAGGAGTTGGCTCCCTGACTAATGAGCACCAAGACGACAGGAGACGGACAGGGAAGGAGGCGTGGAGAGGGCAACACAAGACCAGACAGAACCAGGCCCTATCTTTACTGTGGAAAGTATAGCAAATAAGCCTGCGTGAGTTTTTTTTTTCCTTCCTTCCTTTAGGCTGATCATGCCCTCAGAGGAATAAGAAAAAACACAAAACCCACCCACGGAAGTATAGTGAACATGGACAAAAACACATTTGAAATCAATAGAAAATATGAATGGGGAGGGAGAGAGAGGAGGAGAGGAGAGAGAGCGAGCGGAGAGAGGAGGGGAGAGAAGAGAGAGGAGAGGGAGCGAGAGATGAGAGGGGAAGAGGGGAGGGAGGAGAGAGAGGAGGAGAGGTAGAGGAGGGCAGGGGGAGGGGAGGGACCGAGAGGGAGAGAGAGAGAGGAGAGAGAGGAGAGAGAGAGATGAGAGAAGGATGAGGCCGAGAGGAGAGGAGAGAGATTTGGGAGGGGGAGGGAGAGGTGAAGGAGAGAGGAGGAGGTGAGAGAGAGGGAGGAGTAGTGGAGCGAGGAGAGGAAGAGAGGGGGGAAGGGGGAGGGGGGGGGGGGGGGGGGGAGGGAAAACGAGAGAAGAGGAGGACGATTGACAGACGACAGGAGAGAGAGGAAGGAGGGGGGAGGGGAGGGATGGAGAAGGGGATGGGGGACAGAAGAAGGAGGGAGAGAGACAGATGAGAAAGAGAGAGACAGATTGAGGAGAGAGGAGAGGAGAGGGGGAGAGACTCCGAGAGGAGAGGAGGAGAGTAGAGGAGCGGAGAGGGGGTTGGGGGGAGAATTGAGGTTGAGGGACGAGGGGGAGAGTGAAAGGCCAGGGGGGGGAGAGGGAAGAGAGGTGAGAGACGTGATGTGGTTGAGTAGTGAGTTGAGAGAGCCGAGAGAGAACGAGCGACAGAGCGAGAGGGGGGAAAGAGAGAGAGAGAAGCGAGAGTTGAGAGAGGAGGAGAGAGAGGAGAACGACTGAGAGAGACAGAGAGGAGAGAGAGAGAGAGAGGAGGGAGGGAGAGAGAGAGAGAGCAGAGAGGAGAAGTAGATTGAGAGAAGAGAGATGAGGAGGGGGGGAGAGAGAGAGAGGAAGCGGAAAACGAGAGACCCAGCGGAGCAGGACAGACAGAGAGAGACAGAGAGAGACAGAGATCAGGGAGACAAAGAGGACAGAGAGAGACAGAGAGGAGGGAGAGAGAGGACAAGATGGGCTCGAGGCGAGTGGGTTATAGAGAGTAGATCAACACACACACAAAACACCAGATCGAACAGTTTCAGACTCAAAGTGCCGTGAAAGATGCAAATCCCTGAAGGAGGATTTTTATCACTCTTTTTTTTTTTTTATAGTAAAGGAGAACTGCAAAGGAGAGCAGGGGTAGAGGTAGAGGGGAATGCAAGAGTAGGAGGTAAGCTGTGGGGAAGGGGGTGATGTTAGGTGGAGAGAGAGGAGAAAAGAGTCGTGCGGGAGTTTGTGGGAGGTGGGGTGTGGGTGTGTGTATGCACCTGTTGCCGGACTCAGTAGAGACTGTCCTGACACAGCCGTGATTGGAGTGTCTTTCTGTCACGTGAAAAAGCCGATCAAAAGAACAACAAACACAACAACTACACCACTACCACCACCACACCAACACCACCGGTCCACCCCCGGTTCCCCAGCCCCCACCCCCGCCCTTCTACATCCTCTAACAGCATCCCGTTGCTGACTCACACAGGAGGAATGTTGACAGCAGTGTGGAATGCATATGCATGGAAGAAAGAAAGAAAAAAAGAAAAGGAAAGGGGGGTGGGGGGTGGGGGGTGGGATGAGGGATGGGGGACGTCACCCAGACAAAAAAAAAAAAAAAATAAAAGAGTGTCATTATCCTATGTTCGCTGAGTGTGCTCGATGAAAGCTGTGGGCATACAAACTTCAAAGAAAAAGTTACACTTCCGCCGAACGAAAGAGACAAACCAAGTACAAGACAAAACACGACGCGTTTCGACTGCTGTGGTCTTCTTCAGGCTAAGACAAAGAACATTCAAGACAATGAAAACAAAGAACGAACAATCACTTGTCTCCTCAAATTGGGTGCTATGGCAGGTGGAAATACTGTCCCCGCTTGTCCGTTGGGCAATTATCTTTTGTCTGTGTGACTGAAAGAGTGACCGAGGCGGTCAGCTTCAAGGCCACACTCCCCTCCTCCCGCTTTGACCATGTCCAAGCACGGTTCTCCAGCCCTACCCCCTGGATTTTTCTCAGAACGGTTCCATGCAGAGTGGAATCTCACTGAGACAATGTGCATTACAAACGTTTCATCAGCATGCAGGCATTGTGCATGGTCCCTGGTTAGTCATACGTATGTAGAATATGAATTGGATTTATTCCGCATTGTGTGTGTGGTGAAGAGAGAGAGAGGGCAGAGAGAGAGAGGGAGAGAGAGAGGGGGGGGAGAGAGAGAGAGGAGAGAGAGAGCGCGGCGGAGAGAGAGGGGAGAGAGAGAGGAGAGAGAGAGAGAGAGAGGGAGGGAGAGAGGGAGAGAGAGAGAGAGAGAGAGGGGAGAGAGGGAGGAGGGAGAGAGGTATAAAAAATGTATTTTCTAAATATAATTCTGTATTGTGTTTTTATTACCTTAAACCTTCACTATCGTTGTTAGTAGTACCATTCAGTAATAATATTGCTAGTATTGATACTACCACCAACTAGTATTGACATCACCATCGCCTTCGCCTCTGAGACTGTTGCCACGGCAACCCTGCTGTTTAAGAATCCTCTAACCACTCTCCTTTCCCATACCCCATATTATTGAAATATTTTGACCATTATTAGTATCCCTATCAGTAATATTATTATCATCATCATTACGACTTTGACTCACACATTATTTCCCTTCCGACAGCCTCGTTCTCATTCAACGCCTTCCTTGCGCTGAACTCAGAAGCAATCTGAAGCGATCAAAGCTAAGTGCATTTTCGTTATTTTGTCCGTCTTTGTTTCACCTGAGGAAGACCTAAGAGGTCGAAACGCGTTGTGTGTTGTCTTGTGACTCGTTTGTCCACGTTTCTCTGGGCGGATTACGTCTGTTTTTCCTAGTCATAGCTCCACTTCTATTTTTTTTTAAATATTTATTTATTTTATTTATTTGTTTATTTGTTTGTTTGTTTTGTTTATTTATTTATTTTATAAATTAAGTCAGGCAATGAGAATTTAAAGGAGACAAGTAGATGAAAATCATCTTGGAAGTTGCGGCCCTGATTTCTTGTCCAAGCTGGAAATACCATCGTCTTGGCAATGAAGTTCCTATGGTTAGCCTTTGAGGCGGGTGCCCTACAGGCACAACACTCCTCTTCTGAACATGTCAGCTGGTTACACACTCCATAGCGCACCACCCATTGCATAAAGGGAAATGCCAGGCCAGTTCAATTCTGGGTACACACATCTTCCATCAACTGATGGCTGAAAAATAGAGAAACAGTTTGAAAAGTGCAGGCAAACTTTAGTTGGCTCACCTCGGCTTTCAGGTTGAGAGAACGTTTAAAGGTACGTTCACATTAGCCACAGGACATCCGCGGACATTTTCTCTCGACACAGACAGATAAAAATAACAAGATGCAAAGCATATAAACGCATTCCAAGTTTATCTTGACTACGCGTGAGATATTCCATAAAGAGGAAAAACCGTATTTGGGGCCGTTATTGCCGTTAGTAACGGATGTAACCGTAAACATCGGGCATCATCTGTGACCCATAATGAACATACCTACACATTTTCAGTAAGATCGGCCAAGTACTTTCTGAGATTTTCCATAAAAAAAAAAAAACCATTATGGGCCGTTATAGCCGTTAGTAACGGCTATAACGGAAAAACTAAAACATCGGGGATCATCCGTGACCCATAATGAACATACCTACAAATTGTCAGAAAGATCGGCCAAGTACTTTCTACTTTCTGAGATATTCCATAAAAAGAAAAGGCGTTATGGGCCGCTAGAGCCGTTAGCAACGGATATAATTGTGAAATAAAACATTGGGCATCATCTGTGACCCATAATGAACATACCTACAAATTTTCAGAAAGATCGCCGGCCCAGAAATTTTGTCTGGAGCAAGTGGAACACATTTTGACCACGGACGGACAGACAGACAGACACACAGACAGCATTTCTTCGTTCCCATTGTAAAGTACTCCCTGTTCCGTAAGAAAGGGAGTACAAAAAAGTCGTGCACAGCCAGTCACTCCGTATTCCTCTTAGCGGCGTGTCAGGCGTTTATACTGAGCAGAGCAGGGACGTCTGTCCATGGGAACATTTCACCTTTTTTTTTTCTTTTTCTCTTCATTCCGTAGTTTTTTTTTTTGTTTTTCTATTTTTTTTTTTCCCATCTATCCGTGGCAGGGAGCTTCTCTTCAACCCGTATAGTGTCCTCAATCAACAGGCTGATTATTTTGACACTTGTAACAGAAGGGTAAGCGCAGGAGAAAAAAAAAGCTTGTGACTACTGGTGGAGTTTACGAGCTCCCGACCTGAAACACGCCAAGAAACATGGCTCCAACCAAAGCCTCAGTCAGTGAATCGTTCCCCTCAGGGGATGACTCGCGGGAGAAAATGAAAAACGACGGTAGTCCCGTTGATGCTGAAGTCTAGCAAGCTGCCCAGTGTGTTCTTCTGTCCCTCTCCTTTGGCTGCTGGGATTTACGAATTTTGCCAAAAAATCCACCCAGACCATGTTTGTTAATTGTAGGAATGTCCATCCCGGGTGGTGTAACCATGTTGGAGACGCTAGCGGTTCTTTTGTAGCGATTTTAAAACGAAACGTGCTGATCTTCGTTGCACAGCCTCGATTTTTTTGTGAACTGTCCTTCTTTGTACAGGTCCCACACAGTACATGTGTATTCGAGAATAGGCCGCACTATTGCCTTATAGGCTATCTCTTTGAGTCTGACGTTACTGACTCTGAGGTTTCTTTGCAAACTGACCTTGTCATGAGATTTCACTGTTTCTCTATGACGGATGTGTCTGAGTTTGTGTCTTGTGTTTGAGTGTTTGTACAAGTGTGACCATGTACATGCCTGCGTGCTCATGAACATGCATGGTTGCAAGTGTGTACATCGGAGCAGGTGCGTGCGCATGTGTACGTCTGTCTGTATGCATTCGATAGGGTTGACAATGCTTCAATTTTGTTGCTTTTGATCGTCTAGATCATCTAAATGTAAATTCAAAATATGTTACAATCCCAGTGCACTATAGGTACATTTCTTTTCGCAATTAATGATGATTGTGTCACTTGTCAAGTGATACGTGTATGGAATTTAAACATGATGCAAAGCATATAAAGGTACTCTCCTAGGTTATCTTGAATACGCGTGTTGAAAAAAAAAAAAAAAAAAAAAAAAAAAAAAAAAACCCGTCACGATCAAACATGCGGCATATTTAAAAAAAAAAAAAAAAAAACACGTCACAATAAAAACATGCGTCGTAATGCATTTCGTCACTGGCCAAGTACTTTCTGAGATATTCCTTGAAGAAGAAAAAAACCGTTTGGGGCCGTTACAGCCATTAGTAACGGCTATTCTGGTAAAAAATAAAACATTGGCCATCATCCCTGACCCACTATGAAACATACCTACAAATTTTCAGAAAGATCGGCCTTGGAAGTTTTGTCTGGAGCGAGTGGAACACACTTTGACCACGGACAGACAGACACACAGACAGGATTTCTTCGTTCCCATTGTAAAGTACCCCCTGTCCTACAAGAACTGGGAGTACAAAAAAGGCCTGGACATCCGTTCATATAATAGGAACGTCGCGATGGTCACCGACAGTAGTAAAACATGTACGGCCGTCCACGGGTCTGTGGTCAGGATAGACCTGGACTAGCTGTCATACTCACTAGAGCAGGGCACAACTCAGGAAAATCATGATCGAAGCAACAAGGAAATAGCACATTGCGCGTGCACCACATACACACACACACACACGCGCGCGCGCGCGCACACGCACACACACACACACACACACACACACACACACACACACACACACAACACTCTCTCTCTCTCTCTCTCTGTATCTCTCTCTCTCTGTATCTCTCTCTCTCTCTCTCTCTCTCTCTCTCTCTCTCTCTCTCTCTCCCTCACACACACACACACACACACTCATTCTCCTCCCCTCCCCCTCTCTCTCTCTCTCTCTCTTGCTCGCACACACACAGACACACACACACACACACACACACACACACACACACACACACACACACACACTCAAAGACACACGTCTCTCTCTCCCTCTTTCTCCCTCTCTCTCTCTCTCTCTCTCGTCTCTCTCTCTGTATCTGTCTTTCTGTCTGTCTGTCTGTCTGTCTCTCTCTCTCTCTCCCTCTTTCTCCCTCTCTCTCTCTCTCTCTCTCTCTCTCTCTCTCTCTCTGCCTCACACAACACATACACACTCATTCTCTCCTCCCCCCCTCTCTCTCTTGCTCGTACAAACACACACACACACACACACACACACACACACACACACACACACACACACACACACACACACACACACACTACAAGACAGACACAGAGAGAGAGAGAGAGAGAGACAGAGAGAGAGAGAGAGAGAGAGAGAGGGGGGGGGGGGGGGGGAGGGAGGAAGAGGGGCAAGGACATCCAGACAGAGGAAGATAGCACTCGTCGATTCTGATCAATGGAGGTTCAATCCAATTCCTGAGGAAATTAATTATGAAGAAAGGTGCCCCTCTATGGCCTCGGCAGACAGACCAGTGCCGTATGTTCTGGCCGATTTTCTGGGATGAAAACTTTCCCTGCTTTTGACAGGTTTCTGCTGGCCTGCCAGACGCGCCGACAGACCTGGAAGGGGACGTTATCAGAATGGGCTGGCATTGTGAGGCTGCCGTGCAGACATGACAGAAAGCCGGGCGAGGCTGAGTGACAATCTGTTCCTGTATCAGCGGGGCCGGAATAGCTCAGTTGGTTGAGCGCCGCACTCGTGATCCTGGGATTGCGGGTTCGAATTTCGGTGCAGGGGGAATTTTTTTTTTTTTTTTTTTTTTTTTTTTTTTTTTTTTTTACCTCGGAGTTAACATTGGTGCTGACTCTATTCCCCATGCTGTCCTTCGAATGAGACTATAAACCGAGGGTGGTTCCGTGTGTGAGCGCGCGCACAGCATTTTGCACACACGTAAAATCCCATCACCAACTTTCGGAAGCGAAGGCCAGTTTGGCCGTTTGGTATGGATGACACATTACACATAGCATGCACCTTCCCCGAAGATGGAGTATGGCTGCCTTAATGGCGGGATGAAAAAAAAAAACGGTCATACACACAAAACTCCACTGCCTGTCTATACAGGCAGTGTCCGCAGGAGTATCAGCCTGAATACGCAGAAAGAAAGAAAGTTCCCATCTCAGCGTATGTAGCAAAATTCTTTGATTCTTAGCAAATTTTAAATGTAATTAATAGTGAACCGCCAAGAAAACGTAGACAAACGAATCACAAGACAAAACACGACGCGTTTCGACCTCTTAGGTCTTCTTCAGGCAAAGATACAAAACACTCAGGACAACGAAAACGAACGAGCAATCACTTATCTTCATTCACTTCAGCGCAAGATGGGCGATGAATGAAAACGAGGCTGTCCAGAAGGCGACAATGTGTGAGTCAAGGTAGTAATGATGATAGTTATATAACTGACAAGAATAATGATCATGGTAATGATGATGAACAAAATATGAAAATAGTGAAATTATAAAGACAGGATTACTACCACTTTTGGTGATAATATGGCAAGAGCAGTTGTAGTGTGGGAGAAAGGAGAGTGGGTTAGAGGATTCTTAAACAGCATGGTTGCCGTGGGCAACGGTCTTAGTGGTGATGGCGATGGTGATGTTAATGGTGGTGATGATAATACCAATAACAAAATAACAAAAATCGTATTGATAAAAATGATGATAATGCTAACAACTACAGGACGGTAAAGGTAATAATAGTACTGATAATAAAAACATGAGACAGAAATATAATCATCAAAAAAAGAAGAAAAGAAAAGAAATTAAGAGCAATAATAATGATAATAGTAATGACAATAATAGTACTAATACAAATACTAAGGGAAGGGGAAGAAAAAAGAAAACAAAAAAAGGAGGGTGGGGGGTAATCTTAGTACCAGTAATAATTGGGGGAAAGGAATGGAGATGGTCAATGAGTAAAAGTTAACAGTGCTACTGCAGTAGTAAAAAGGTTGTGAGGATGAATATTGCAATGTTAACATCATTAATGGTGGGTGAAACAGAATAGGGATGATCAAAGGGTGAAAGGTTAACAGCAGTATTGGAGCAGAGGAGAGGGAGAGGGTTGGGAGCAAAGAGAGAGAGAGAGAGAGAGAGAGTAAATGTGTATGTGTGTGTGCGCGCGCGCGCGCGCGCGCGCGTGTGTGTGTGTGTGTGTGTGTGTGTGTGTGTGTGTGTGTGTGTGTGTGTGTGTGTTTCGGCTTAGTTACAAACAGCTACACAGCATATGCACAGGAAAGAAGGAAGATGGAACAGAAACTCTTATAGAGGAAATAGTATGTGAAATTTAAAGAAAACCAAATGAAGAAAATGGAGTGGACGAGTATCTGAATAAACAAGAGATTGATGTGACAAACAGAGAGAGAGAGTGCAGTGAGAGGGGAAAGGAAGATAGCTGTAAGTTATGTGTGAGGTAAATAATGGGAGATATGGTAGTATGTGTGTGTGTTATTTGGAGGATATTGTGGGCTGAAAAATTGCAGTGGTGGATAGGTACATGCTAGTTTTCGGAGTTGATGCCATGAGGGTGCAGGAAAAGAAGGGGATGGGTTTACATACTAACTGGGGGGGGGAAGGGGCAAGTCTCTACTCTCTCTCTCTCTCTCTGTCTCTCTCTCTCTCTCTCTCTCTCTCTCTCTCTCTCTCTCTCTCTCTCTCTCTCTCTCTCTCTCTCTCCACACCCGCACCCCCCTCTATTACCATTCATCGCATGTGGAAGAGATAAGTAAGATATAATAACATCATCATTTGATTGAGTGGATGGTCGAGTCAGTCTTAAGATTTTTTGTTTTGTTTTGTTTTTTTGTTTCGTTTTGTTTTTTGTTTTCTGTTTGTTTTTTTGTTTTGTTGTGTTTTGTTTTGTTTTTTTTTTGTTTTGCTTTGTTTTGTTTTGACCTTACTGCATTACTCCTGTGCGTGAGGGACATAAGTAAATGTTACGAATTCAGTTGTATTGTTAACCTTTGATTTGATACGCACTAGGAATGAATGTGTGCTATTTGTTTGCAGGAAAGGAAGAGGGAGATGTTATTGTTCTGTTACTCCGTTCCTCCTTTGTCAAAAGACCTCTTTGGTATTGACAATAAAATATGAAGTCTCTCTCTCTCTCTCTCTCTTAAATAAATAAATAAATAAGTTACTGTATCTAAGTATTTGCTACTATTTTAATTCTACAATTAATGCTGGCAATGAGATGCATGACAATAGGACATAATGATTAAAGTATAATGGTGAAAATGATAATGATGGTAATAATAACAACAATGACATCGGTATTGTTGTCATGAAGTAATGATGGTGATGATGATGACAGTAATGATAATAATGAAATGATGATGATAAAGATACAGTAATAACAGTATTAAGTAATATTGGTAATGATAATTATAGGTGGGAAGGAGTTGAAATGCTCATGAACTGTTGGATGAGATAATAATGATAGTAGCAATGATAAGTGCAGCAACACTAGCAAAAACAGCAGCGTCCGGAACGGGATGGAAACGATCAACGATAAAAGAGGTAGCATTTCTATTTACTCTGTGTGTGTGTGTGTGTGTGTGTGTGTGTGTGTGTGTGTGTGTGTGTGTGTGTGTGTGTGTTCCATTTGTAATGTCAGCCTCACTCATTGATCACCCCCCCACCCCCAGCCCTACCCACCGCCATCCCCACCAACACCTCTACACCCATCATTACTAGGGGAGACGGAGAGGGGAAGGGGGGAGTGGGTAGATTGATGTAGCAAGTGGAGAGACCCAGAGAGTGTAGGAAAAGGGAAAAGAATGATAGCTGTAACTTATGTCTGAGGTAAACAGTGGGAGGCATGGTAGTGTGTGTGTGTGTTGTGTGTAGGTGGAAGATTTTGCATGCTGGTGCTGCAGAGGTGGAATGATGCATACTACTGGATGTTGATGCCATGAGGATGGAGGGTGCCAAGTTTGGCAATAAGATGAGATTCCTGCATAAGCGTTCCAGTTGTCACTCTGTGATTGCCAAAGTGCCAGGACTTTGACATGGTTGATGTTGTGTTGGGCTTGGTTGAAGTGTAGAGCGACTGGTTTGGGCCGATGGAGGCGGATGTCGGCCAGGTGTTCAGAGATGCGTGTCTCAAGTGTGCAAGATGTCTCACCTACATAGATCTTACCACACAGCTGGCAGTGGACGGCGCGTACACAATGTTGTGGTTCTTACAGGAGAAAGTGCGTCAATAGTGAATGAGCCTTTGGGGCCATGTAGGATGGTGTCTGGTTAGGTGAGAGGGCAGATTTTGCAGTTGGGTTTTGAGCAGAGGAAAGTGCCTGGTGGCTTAGGTGTGGAGATTCTGTTCAGCTCAGAACGCACCAGCAGGTCTTTGAGGTTTTTGTCACGTTTGAAAGTGATCATCGGTTTGGTCTCAAAGGCAGGTTTATTATTTTCTACTATATGCCGGTTAGACTTCAGGATCCTGCGGATGAGCAGAGTGTGAGGATGGAAGCGAAGGCAGGCGGTGGGTCTGTCTGTCTCTTTGGGAGGCTTAGTTTCCAGAGCAGATGCTCTGGATTTAGCTGTGGTGCGGGCATACAGCATCATTAATGACGGCACTGGAGTAGCCACGGTTGGTGAAAAACTCGGACATTTTGGCTGCTTGCACAGTGAAATCTTCTTCACTGGAGCAGAGTCTGCATAGGCGAAGGAATTCAGAATATGGATTGCTGTCTTTTGTGGATTGGTGGTGGGAAGATGTGTAGTCCAGATATGAGTGCGCATCAGAGGGTTTATTGGGTTTATGGAAGAGTGAGGTTTTAAGCAGTCCATCTTTTGAGGGAGATGGTGATGTCCAGGAAGTTAACTGACACAGTGAAATGGTGTAGGTCAATTTGATGGAAGGATGGAAGATCTGAGCAAAGTTGAGGAAATTGTGGAAGTGCTGTTCTGGCATGGATGTGGCTCCCAGTCTATCATCTATGTATCTTTTGTAGAGCTCTGGTGTTGGGCCTGTGTAAGAGGTTAGTGGGCAGTGTTCTAGGTGTCCCATGAAGAGGCGGGCATAGGATGTCCCATTTTGGTTCCCATAGCAACACTACTGATTTGTGAGAAGGTATGGTTATGAAATTTCGAAGGTGTTGAGGGTGCGGACTAATTCTGCAAGTCTGACCAGTGTTGCTGTGGGAGGGTGTTGTTGGTAAGTGGGCCGTTTGTTAAGAAAGAATGTGAGGGCCTTCAGTCCATCAGCATAAGGGAGGGAAGTGTAGAGAGAGACAACATCAAGTGTAAAGAGGAGGCTGGGTTGGAAACTGGGATCCTCTAACCCACTCTCCTTTCTCCCATATTACAACTGCTCTTGCCATATTTATCACCAAAAGTGGTAGTAATCCTGTCTTTATTTATTATTTTCATATTTTGATCACCATCATTACCATTATCATACTTCCTGTCAGTAATATAACTATCATCATTACTACCTCGACTCACACATTGTCTCCTTCCGGACAGCCTCGTTTTCATTCAACGCCTATCTTGCGCTGAAGGGAATGAAGATAAGTGATTGCTCGTTCATTTTCGTTGTCCTGAGTGTTTTGTATCTTGCCTGAAGAAGACCTAAGATGTCGAAACGCGTCGCGTTTTTGTCTTGTGATTCGTTTGTCTACGTTTTCCTTGGCGGTTCGCTATTAATTACATGTAAAATTTGTTAAGATTTCCGCCTGCAGTCGCCTCACTTTGCAATTAGAGCTATCTTTGATTCTAAATGAAACGATTTTCTGTTTCACCAGCACAAACTAGCTTAGAAGATGTTCAGAAGATTTGCATGAAAACCGAAAACAAAAACAGAACAGAAATAATCAACGTTTTGATCATCATAGACTGTCTCTGAGATTGATAACATCAAATGAAAGACAAATAGATACGTGTAGATACGGACGTATAAAAACATGTATGTTTTCATACGCCTTTACCTATACGTATTTACTCGTCTTTACCTATACGTATTTATTCGTTCTAGATTCTTATCTGGCGCTTGTGACATGAACTGAGCTTTCGTTCAAGACAACGACAAAAACTTTTAAGACATTAAGATGATCTGTTCTCTTGGATTCAGTCATGATTAACAACACAACAACAAAATCCTTGAAACATAACACTGACAGTGTCACGGACTAAGCAAAAAATTCAACAGCAACTACAACAAAAACCTCAGAACATTATACTGCTCTCGTCGAACGGAATAAATCGAATTTAAGAGTAGCAATAGAATCCTTTAGTGTTTTTGTTCTGCCATGTCACATTTTCTAAATCACGATTAACAACAAATTCCTTGTCACAAGCAGTAAGCCACTATCGTGAGCAACAAACATAGCCCTTGGAATATTGTACTGCCATTGTTGTGTGGACTGGGTAATTATCAACAACAACAACAAACCATGTTGTTCATCCATTGTCACGTGGTCTGAGTCACTATCAACAACACAACAACAACAACAACAACAAAACCCTTAGAATATTGCACTGCCATTGTCACTATCAATAACAACAGCAAAGCCATTTTAACAGTACGCTGCGACTGACACTTGAATTACGTCACTGTTAACAACAACAAACCCGTAAAAGAATTGCACTGCCACTGAAATTTAAGTTACGTCATTGCTAACAATAACAAAACCCTGAAATCATTACACTCTACTGACACTTGAGTTACGTCACTGTTAACAACAACAACGACGACGACGACGACAACAACAAAACGCTAAAAATGTAACACTGTTATTGACACTTGAGTGACGTCACTGTCAGTGACAACAACAACAAGACCACACCTAAAGATACTACACTGTTAGTTACACTTGAGTTATGTCACCGTCAACACGCTGAACAACAAATCCTAGGAGTGTCATATTGCTATATTTGCATAGACTGCGACACTAATTACAACAACAACAACAACAACAACACACAACAACAAAATATGGATTACAACACCAATAACAGCAACGAGAAACTCTTGCAATACTACACTACCACTCTCATGTAGACTGAATGACTAGTATCAAGAACACCAAGCTCCTCCAGATGATACTGCTACTGTGATGTGGGCTGACCGAATTCCTGGGTATCAGTGTTGTCTCGCTCCTCTTCAACGCCGATTGGCAACAGTTGGTTGGTCTTTGCACGTGCAATCCGAGTCAATGAACGTATCGGATTTCATCGTCATCACGGTCGCTGCGTAACGAGAGAGAGAGAGAGAGAGAGAGAGAGAGAGAGAGAGTGTGTGTGTGTGTGTGTGTGTGTGTGTGTGTTGATGCGTGCCTGGGAGTGATTATCCTGCAAAAGGGAATGTGGGTGAAATTGACACGGCACTAAACTGGGTTTTAATGTAACATCCACCTTCTTCTTTGACGTCATTATGTTTTGAACAGACTGCACACATTTTTTGAAGTAATATTGGGATTCTCTGAAATCTGCATCTTTGTATGTGTGTGTGTGTGTGTTGGGGGTGGGGGGGGGGGTATGTATATCTGGGATGGGAGGGGTGGATGGGGTGTGGGTGTGGCTGTGGGTGTGCGTGGGTGCGTTTGTATATGTATGTATATCTGCACATATTTCGGAGTAATGGTGGGAATCTATGTAATCTGCATCTGTGTATGTGGGGTGGGGGGTGGGGGGAATGTTTGCATGCGGCTGTATCTTTATTTATGTCTGTATGTATGTGTACGCGTCTGTCTCTGTGTGTGTGTGTGGGGGGGGGGGGGGGGGGGAGAGGAAGGGCGTGTATCAGTGTCAGGGTGTGGGCTGGGGTGGGGCGTAACGCAGTATAGACGTTGGTAATGTATTTGTTTGTCTGTTTGCACGTGTGTGTGTGTGTGTGTGTGTGTGTGTGTGTGTGTGTGTGTGTGTGTGTGTGTGTGTGTGTGTGATTACTTACATGATGGATACGTTTGTAACGTTGATATAGTCTACACTGTGAAATAGTGATAGACGTTGCCATGAGAATGATCTTCGTCGGTCGGCTGGTCTGTCTGTTCATCTGTCTGCTGCGCCGTACTCTGCATCTTTCATTCTCATGCAACAGATATCAAGAGTGCATGCTTGGGACATACAGACAGACGCAGACACAGAGACACAGACAGACTGGTAGATAGACAGACAGACAGACACAGAGAGAGAGAGAGAGAGAGAGAGAGAGAGAGAGAGAGAGAGCGAGGAGAGAGAGAGAGAGAGAGAGAGAGACAGACAGACAGACAGACAGACAGAGACAGAGAGAGAGAGAGACAGAGACACAGAGAGAAAGAGCCAGAGAGACTCGCACACACACACACACACACACACACACACACACACACACATTCCCCGTTATCTCCGACCATTACGGACGGTGCGTTGTCAGGAAAAGCTAACTAGCTGCATTGTTCCGGGCCGCCAGGGTGGCCTTCCTTGATGAACGACAGACACGCCATGATGTGTGTGTGTGTAACCCTGGCTTGTTC
>JADBJO010009358.1:59861-64861 GCA_016801955.1 Conus betulinus
ACTACTACTGCTGCTGCTGCTGCTGCTGCTGCTGCTGCTGATGATGATGATGATGATGGTGATGATGATGATAAACAACAATAACAACAACAACAACAACAACAACAACAACAACAACAACAACAACAAACAAAGAAAAAGAAGGACGTAAAATAGGGAAACACATTACATGAAATTTCGGAAGATAATCAATGCACAGGTATAACAATACCTCTTAACCCCTTACCTCCTGTTCACACCACCATAGCACGTAGAACACCTGATACCAGCAACCACACACACACACACACACACACACACACACACACACACGCCATCATTCTCACTACCACCACATCAAATGAGCGCACGTGCGTGCCCACTCACCACATACAAGACAGCCACCTGTTTCTCTCCATCCATTAAAACATGCACTCCCAAACAGGCGTCAAAAGCCCTCAGTTACCAAGCTGAGGTCCCATGAACCTGCAATGTACCGTGTCCCGATGCATTACCCAATCAATATCAATAAACATACAGGTGAATCGATGGATCTTTGTCAGTGAGAGCACGAAAATCTGAGTAAAGAGGGAGGAGGGGGGTGGGGGGGTGACAGTGAAAATACCGATACATCACCCAATTGATATCAATAAACAGATCAATCAATGGATCTTTGTTAGTGAGAGGGACGAACATCTGAGTAAAGAGGGGTGGGGGATGGGCATGGGCAGGAGGGGGGGGGAGTCAGAATGAAAATATAAAATTCTTCACAAGCAACATACTGAAACTATCATCGTCTTGTCCCGATAACAGTTCCACCATTCATATTGCCTGTCCAGAGGTCTTTCGTCCACATGTTCGGACTCATCAGTGCGACACAGATGGTAATACTGGCCCTCCCTCGGAATCATCAACGGAGATGTACCAGCTGTAACTCTGCGGTATTCACACCACCAAGGGTTCAAATACAGAATCCAACAGCACCTTACAGCAGCCAGTGAAGGTTAGAAAGGTAAACTCATCGTAAGGAATTACGTCGCTTAAAAGCTGAAATCATCATCATGTAAAGATTAAGATAGATAGATAGATAGATAGATAGATAGATAGATAGATAGATAGATAGATAGACAGACAGACAGGGTGGGTGGGTGATGGGTGGGTGGATGGGTGGGTGGATGGATGGATGGATGGATGGAGAGAGAGAGAGAGAGAGAGAGAGAGAGAGAGAGAGACGGACAGATAGATAGATGGGTAGATAGATAGACATTAGATAGATGGATAAAGAGAGAGAAACAGACAGATAGATAGATATAAACGCCAAAGAGCAAAAGAAGAGAGAGAGATACCAACAGACAGACAGACAGATGTATGGATGGACAGAGAGAGAGAGAGAGACAGAGACAGAGACAGAGACAGAGAGACACAGAGAGAGAGAGACGGACAGATAGACAGATAGATAGGTAGATAGACAGACATTAGATAGATGGATAAGAGAGAGAAAAACAGACAAGATAGATATAAACGCCAAAGAGCAAAAGAAGAGAGAGAGATACAAACAGACAGACAGACAGATGTACGGATGGACACACACACACACACACACACACACACACACACACACACACACACACACACACACACACACAGAGAGAGAGAGAGAGAGAGAGAGGAGAGAGAGAGAGAGAGAGAGAGAGAAATTTGTTGATCAATATATTCCATAGCCTCAATCTACAGCCCACATACCCACCAAACACAACCCTCCCCCTTCCCATCCACTCCGCCCCCTCTTTTCCTTTTATTCTCGCCTCCCCTCCCTAATCGATTGTGATCTACTCCTCCTCTCTCTCTCCTCTCTCTCTCTCTCTCTCGCTTTTCTTTGAGAGAGAGGGGGGTGGGTGGGAAGTGAGGGATGGAGCGCACAGAGAAACATGGAGAGACAGAGACAGACAGACAGACAAGCTAACAAGTGAGCAGTGAGAGACTCTCTCTCTGGGGGGGGAGTTGTGGTGGTCTCTCTCATCTCTCTCTCTCTCTCTCATCATCTCTCTCTCTCCCTCCTCACAGTCCTCCTCTCCTCTCTCTCTCTCCTCTCTCTCTGAGCGTTGGTCAGGATAATCACCAATCAAGTGGATGGAAAACCCGGCTGTAAGCCTCCAGTCCCTGTTCCAATCTGAGCTCATAGCCGACCCATCTATGGATAGGAGGCGGTCAGAGTCAAATATCATCCCTCCCGCCAAAGGAAATGGCTCTGACAAGAGTCGAAACCCGTGACCTTCCAGCCTGCCAGTCTGCGATGCTAAACCATTGAACCACAGTTAGCTTAGCTTAGCTTAAGTCCCTCTGAATTCCCTGGGGAACATAGGGCCGCAACCACTACTCTTCCAGTGGACACGATTTCGGGAGATCCTCTTCAGCTTGGGCCCACGTCATCCCGGCGGCCTTCATTCTGCGTCGGTAACTTCCCTTCGCCATGTGTCTGGTCCTTGGTCTTCCCACTTTTGGTCTTGCCCTGAGGCCCTGGTTTCCATTCAAGGGCTTGTCTTGTGATGTTTGGGATGGAGACTTTCTGAGGGTGTGGCCAATCCATCCCCCACTGTTGGGGGTACTTTTTTTCCGATTTCAACTCTAATTCTATTGAAACTTGCTTGGGTCTTGTTCCACGTTCTGTGTTGGCAATAACATCTGGCCATTTGATGTTCACAATGTTTCGCAGACATCTGTTGATAAATGTTTGGAGTTTGTGGGTGTGTTTGTCTTTGTTTGTTCGCCACGTTTTCAGAACCATACAGAAGGACAGATTTCACATTTGAGTTGAAGATTCTGATCTTGTTGTGGAGTGAGAGGGCAGAGGAATTCCAGATATGGCCGTATCGTAGTAAAGGTGTGCCTGGCTTTATTGATGCGGCTCTTGATATCCTCATCTGTACCTCCATCTTTGCTGACCACACTGCTGATGGGGGCTAGACAAACTTGTCAAACTTCAGTGATGTCTTCCTGTTGTAGTCGTAGTGGGTCTCGTTGCTGGTTGTTGACTCTCATGGCTTCTTGTTTTCTTTGTGTTGATTTGGGAGGCCCGTCTTTTTCCTGCTTCTTCTGCTACCCGGCACAGCTTCTTCTCTTGTGCATCTTGCTGTTTGTGGGAGAGAAGGCTGATGTCGTCGGCGAAGTCCAGGTCTTCCAGTTGCTTGGTGAAAGTCCACTGGATTCCTGTCCTCTTGCCGTCTGTAGACTGCCGCATTATCCAGTCAACGACCATCAGGAAAATTGTCGGCGATAGAAAGACACCCCTGACGGACGCCGGTTTGTATGGTGAAGGACTTCGTTAGCTTCCCGTCGTGGACGACCTGGCATGTGGCATCTTCGTAGAGTTGTTGGATGATGGCAACAAACTTGGGTGGGAAACCTATAGTAGTGCATGAGTTTCCAGATGGTATCTCTGTCGATGCTGTCAAACGCCTTCTGGAAATCCACAAATACTGTGTACAAGAGGGTCTGCCACTCCAGAGACTGCTCGATGTTAATTTCTCACAGCGGCTGTTTGGTCCGTGCATGATCTGTCTTGGCGAAATCCAGCTTGTTTTTGGCGGAGGGTCTTGTCTAGGGCGGTCTTTAGTCTCTCTAGCATGATGTTGGCCAGCACCTTCCCCGGGATGGACAGCAGCATAATCCCTCTCCAGTTGTTACAGAATGACAAGTCCCCTCTTCTTCGGCAGCTTCACCAGGTGGCCTCTTTTCCAGTCTTCTGGCACTCGTTCCTGCTCCCAGATCTTGCTAGGAGTGGATGCAGCATCTCTGTTGACGTCTGGATGTCTGCTTTCAGTGCTTCAGGTGGAATTCCGTCTGGACCCGCTGCTTTACCTGACTTCAGTGACTTGATGGCTTTGTAACTTCCGTCTTGGTTGGTGGGCCTGTGTTGATGTCCAGAAGCTGAGTTGGTGGTGGAATATCTGGGGAGACAGGTGGTGCAGGTCTCTTCAGTGTCTCTTTAAAGTGCTCTGTCCACCTTGCTCTCTGTTCAGCTTCTCCTGCGATGGTGTTTCCTCCTTGTCTTTGACCTGGCGACTGGGGTTGCTGGTCTTTCCAGAAATTGTTCGAGTAATCTCATACAGTCTTTTTATGTTTCTCTGTCCCTGCCGCTCTTTCTGCCTCTTCTGTGAGCTCATGGATGATTGTTTCTTGTCTTGTCTAGCACTTTTCTTAACTTTGGCGGTTGACGTCCCAGTAGTGTGCCTGTAACTCCGTCTGGAGTCAGCAGCGCGACCCCCGTGCGTGTGTGTGGCTGGTCTTGGTCTATGGTCTGGTTGATCTGGCCTTTTAGGTGCATCCACTCTGTGATGAGGGTCCATGTTTTCAGCTGTAAGCCATTCTTTGTGTTTTCTTTGCTTTTTTTTCCAAGCACTTGTTTTTCATGTCGTCTGCCAGACCTCCCCTCAGGCCACACCTGTGGTCTTCGATTGTTTTTCTTTCAGCAAGTTGGTCAAGTATGCTGAATCTGTTTCTCAGTTCCAGTTTGAACTCCTCTGTTTTTTACTCTCTCCTTCAGACTGTGTACATTGTAGTTATGTGATTGGTCGGCCTGCTTGGTCTTTGGTAGGCTTTCAATTTGGTCTTAAGCACAGCTATCACAAGGTTGTGGTCTGATGCTGCGTCTGCTCCTCGTTTCACTCTCACGTCATGTAAACTTCTGCGCCATTTTCTGCCGATGGTAATGTGGTCGATTTGGGTTCTGGGGGTCTTCCCATCAGGTGAATTCCAAGTCATCTTGTGAATGTTTTTGTGTGGGGAAAACAGTGCCCTCCGATGACATGTCGTTGAAAGCACAGAATTCCACAAACAGTTCTCTCCATTATGATTTTTGTATTCCTGTTCCGTGTATGCCCATAATCTGCTCTCTGCCCTTGTTGTCCGTTCCCATTTTGGCATTGAGATCTCCCATGAGGATCTTAAAGTCTCTCTCCTCGGCACTCTATCCATGACTGTTTGGAGTTGATTGTAGAACTCCTCCTTTTCCTCTGGGTAAA
>JADBJO010009358.1:69861-84629 GCA_016801955.1 Conus betulinus
TCCTCGATTCCTCACATCCATCCGTCTCTCTTTCTCTCTCTCACGGGCGCTCCATCGCATCAGCGTCCTCCCTTTCGCTCTCTCTCTCCTCTCGTCCTCTCTCCGATCTTCCTTGTCTCTCTCTCTCTCCACTCCCTCTTCCTCTCTCTCTCCTCTCAGTCTCTCTCTCCTCCTCTCTCCCCTCCTCTCTCAGTCAATCTCAATCTCCTCTCCTCTCTCCATTCGGAGTCAGTGTGCTGGGAATTTTTCGCACAGAACGCATGTTAAAGATCTGTTCGTGTGCGTTATTCTTTCGCGTGCCAATAGCATAATCCACCTCACATCTTCACCCAAAACCAATCCATATCCTGGGTCTCCATGTTTTTTTCGGGCATCATCTGTATGCAGAGTCTCTGAGCCAATTCTGTGGTTGGCAGCATTGTTGACCGTCACTGATGGTGCGGTGGCATCCTGACCCATTTGTTGGTGATCCTCCATCTTTGTCCTTGGAAGGGCTTGTTACTACTGATTGGGACACTCCTTGGATCGTGTCAGCCACACACACAACCAGCACGGCCGGTCCCCATTGTGCTAGATTGTGATTGGCGGATGGCAAGTTAGGATATTCACTCCCAGCTCTCTTTGCCATGTTTCAAGCAGATCACAGAGAAAGTGTCGATGTACAAGAGGACATCCTCTAGCCTTCCCAAGCCTTCCCTCCCATATTTAGACGGAATCCTCTCGCCTCCCTTGTCATCTGCGCGCGACGACGCACTTCTTCAATGGATCATGTTAGATCAAGCAAGGGCAAGTCTCCCGTCATTCGGTGAGGACTAATGTTCTGTCATCTCTCTCGCGCTCACTCAAGTGTTTTGGAATCTTCTTCGCAACATTTGACTGCAGGTTAGAAGATCTCTTTCGTTCTCTTCTATCTTTCTATTGCATAATCCTGCTGTCTCGTGCTCGGTTTTTCTTCAAGATCTTTCTTTTCTTCTTTTCCCCCTTTCTTGTAAGAGATCAGAAAAAAAAATATTCACATTCATGGCAATGGTTGACCGCAATTTGATTCGGTTTCTCTTATGCCCGCCCTGATTTTGCCTTTCTTGTAAAAGAAGATCAGAAAATATTCAGAGTCTAGAAAAAATATCAGGGGATCTGGTTGGTTGTGCTCGCCAGTATTGCAGAGGCGAGTAGGGTCAATCTGTTGCCAAAATTATTTGGATTTTATTTTTTTGTTTTTTTCCTTTTGCAACGCCCTGTTGTTTCTTTCTTGTAGGATAGATGGCCTTCCCATATTGTTAGAGACTTTCATTGCGCGACGACTTCTTCATAGGAGTGTTACTTCAAGAAAAGTCGCCCTCATGTGATGAATAATGTTTGTTACACAAATTTGGATCTTCTTTTGCCCTGTTTCTTGTAGAGATCAGAAAAAATATTCAGTCCTGTTGCCAAACTTTGGATTACCTTTTTTCCCTTTTTCTTGTAAAGATCAGAAAAATATTCAGTCTGTTTGCCAAATTTGGATTGCTTTGTGCCCCTGTTTCTTGTAGAGATCAGAAAAAAATCAGTTCAGGCCTGGTTACCAAATTTGGATAGTCTTTGCCAAATTTTGCCCTGTTCCTTGTAGAGATCGGAAAAAATATTCAGTCTATTACCAAATTTGGATTCCTTTGCCCTGTTTCTTGTAGAGATCAGAAAAACATTCAGTGTGTCCCTTTCTTGTAGTGAAAACATTCTTTCTATTGTATGTGAGACAGTTTTTGACCTTTTGTCCTTATGGTGCTTGATTTCTACTTCTGCTTCTGTTTGCTAAGATCTTTTACATTGTGGTAAAAAACTTCTTGTGTTGTTCTACTCTAGGTTTTCTCACTGTACGCACACTGCTCTATGATTCAATTGTGCTTTCGCATTTTTTTCTCTTTTGATCAAGTATCTTGTTTATGCGCTGTGTTTTTTTTTTCCCATCCGTTTCAAACCTACAAACACGCATTGCCTCATGTTAAAGGATACCTAGCTTCATCACTTATGCACAGGTTGAGGAGAGTGGTCCTACAGTCCTGCTAAGGGAGAACCACCTTCGTCACTTCACGACGGTCCACAGGTTGATGATATGAGTCATGACGTCATGTTAAGGGTTACAGATTCGTCATCCTATATGACAATCCACAAGTTTTTGGCGCAGCAGTCATTACGTCATGTGAAAGGGGGCGCCAGATTCGTCATTATATATGGCAATCCACAAGTTTGGTGCAGCAGTATTATTAATTCATGTTAAACGGGTACCAGATTCGTCATCATACATGACAATCCACAAGTTGGTGCAGCAGTCATTACGTCATGGTAAAAGGGGGTACCAGATTCGTCATCATATATGACAATCCACAAGTGGTGGCAGCAGCAGGTTTGTTATCCACGGGTCATGGTTAAAGGGGGTACCAGATTCGTCATCATATATGACAATCCACGAGTTGATGCAGCAGTTATTACGTCATGTTAAAGGAGAACTAGCATTGTCAGGTTTTTGATAAGACAATCCACAGTTGATGACAGAGTCGTTCGTCATACAACCAAGGTTTAAGGGTTACCAGCTTCGTCGCTTAATATGGCAATCCCCAGGTTGATGATAAGTCATTTACGCCATGTTAAAGGAGAATTAGGTCTGTCACTCGATATGACAAACCACAGGTTGATGGTGAGTGATTACGTCACGTTAAAGGAGAATTAGGTCTGTCACTCGATATGACAAACCACAGGTTGATGGTGAGTGATTACGTCACGTTAAAGGAGAATTAGGTCTGTCACTCGATATGACAAAGCACAGGTTGATGGTGAGTGATTACGTCACGTTTAAGGAGAATTAGGTCTGTCACTCGATATGACAAACCACAGGTTGATGGTGAGTGATTATGTCATGTTAAAGGAGAATTATGTCTCGTCACTCGATATGACAAAGCAGCACAGGTTGATGGTGAGTGATTATGTCATGTAAAAGGAGAATTAGGTCTGTCATTTGTATGACAAAGCACAGGTTGATGGTGGTGGGTTACGTCACGTGTTAAAGGAGAATTATGTCTCGTCAACTCAGTATACACAAACCACAGGTTGATGGTGAGTGATTACGTCATGTTAAAGGAGAACCCAGTCTCTTCTTGTCTGTCTCTCCATATCACAATCCACGAATCTAGGACAGGGGTAAATAAAAAAAAGGTGTATGTGAGGTGGAAAAGACAAAGAGAAGTCGACCAAAGACGAAGGGGGAGGGGGGGGTGGAGGAGGGGGACGGGGGGGGGGGGGGGGGGGGGGGGAGGAAGAGGAAGCATGCAGGAGAGAAGTGGCATGGATGAGGATAGGCGAAAATGGCACATGGTGCACGTGCAAGCACAGGTCTTTGTATCACGTGCGCGCGTGCGCGTGTGTGTGTGTGTGTGCGTGTGTGTGTGTGTGTGTGTGTGGTGTGAGCGTTGCATGCGTGCGCGCGCGCGTGTGTGTTTGTTGTGTGTATGTGTGTGTGTGACAGAAAGAAAGTAGTAAACAAGACACACAGAGAGCATTGCATGCATTGTGTGTGTGTGTGTGTATGTGTATGTGTGTGTGTGGTGTGGCGTGCGTGCGTGCGTGCCGTGTGCGTTGCGTGCGTGCGTGTGGCTGTGTGTGTGTGTGTGTGTGTGTGTGTGTGTGTGTGTGTGTTGTGTGTGTGTGTGTGTGTGAAGAAGAGGGGGAGACTTATAGAAGGGAAAGGGAGACCAGACATGAAAGGAAAAGTGGAATGGAAAGAGGTGACTTTAATCATCTTTGTGTGTATTTCTTCCTGCCCTCTTTATTCAAGATTAAATGGAAAACCCCCAGGAGGGGGGGGTGAAGGTGGGGGGTGGGGGATGGGGGGGTACGGTACGGGCGGGGCGGGGCGGGGAGGGGGGGGGGGGTTAGACGAGGTGTGACGTCAACGGGATCAAAATAAACCAACTTTCCACGAGTAAACAGAGAGAAGCAAACAAATAGACTAGGTCCGAGTGAAATTCATAATGGAACGAAAAGACTCAATGATAAAAGGAAAAAAATAAAAAAAACAAACACAACCCAAAAAAATAGGAGAGAAGTTCAGGAAAGGACCAAACATGTGGAAAAGCGTATCCCCCAAGAGAGAGAGAACAGAGAAGAAGGAAGGGAGGAAAACAGGGATGGACATGAAAGGCAAAGGAAAGGAAGAAGAAACCGAAAAAAAGTAAAAGCATGGCAGATATTAATAATGATAAATGACGGTGTTCATGATGGAACCTAGAAATAAACAAGAAAGGAGCGACAGAGGGGGAAAAGGCAGCGGTCATAAAGGAACGTAAAGAGGAAGAAACTCAGAAACAATAGAGAAGGAATTGTTTTTTTGTTTTTTTTTTTTAAAAGCTGGGACCTAAGAAGAAATTTAGAGTAACAGACCAGTCAGACAATAAAGTTATTTATTACAGACCAACGGAGGGACAAACAATAGAACAATAGGACAACCCAGTTCAGATACAAAAGCGACAAGTCATAAAAAAGAAAAACTTTGCTATGAATACTTGGAATTCTGAACAAATAAAACTGAGAGCAGGCAGCAGCAACGACAACAGACAGTCAACAGCGAGTAAGAAATTCAGGGAGGCTGGAGGCGGTGGAGGAAGAGGATACGACGTCGACGATTACGACGAGAAGAAGAAGACGAAGCAAAGAAGGAAGAAGAAGAAGGAAGAAGAGAAGAAGAAGAAGACAGAAGAAGAAGAAGAAGGAAGAAGAAGACGAACGAAGACGAGAAGAAGAAGAGACCCGACGACGACGTCGACCGACGACGACGACGACCGACGAAGACGAAGACGAAGAATGAAAGACTCAGAAGAAGGAGGAGCGGATTTAGGGGAGGGGAGGAGGAGAGAGAAAGAAAAAGAAGAAAAAGAGAGAAGGAAAAAGAGAGAAGAAGAACATTGATGAGTCAGTTCAATAACTGAGAGAGTAGAGGACGGAGAATAACTCAAAGCAGCAACATTATAACTTTCTTCAACAATGGCCGTATGGCTCATGGCTATGTTTTGAACGAGGCTAAAAACCTATAACTTTCCCCCACCAGTCACTGTAACTGTCCTTCAACCACGTGCTGTATCCCATTGGGTAATGTTTTGCCACCAGTAAAACTATAATCTTTCCCGCCCCATTGAGAATGTACTCCTCAACAGAGCTGTATACCATGAGGGGTTACATGTTTAAAGTAGCAGTTTATAACACCCAAACGCCCAGCCGGTTCACACTCCTGGTATTTTTTCAACATGCAGCATCCATATCAAAATGTTAGAGCAGCAAAAAGATTATCAGCAGTTTCCCCCCACACGACCCCAAGCCCACACGACCCCACACCCCCAACGCTACCCCCACCCTCCCCGGCGACACACCACCACATTATATTCTTCAACAATGGCACATTCCATGTCAGAAGATTATACAGGCAGGCAGATTATCACTTTCCTCCATAGCAGATTCTCCTTCAAGAATGTATATATCCATGGGCATAGATGTTATAAAGACGCAAGATTCTAATATAACTTTCCCGCCAAAGACATTTTCGGACTATGGCTAGTATTTGTCATTTTCAAACTATTTTATACAGGAGCAAGATTATCACTTTTCCCCCTCCCCATTCATCTTTTTTAAATTTTTTCAACAATGCAGGATTCCATGCATGATGTTCAGTGTACGGGGCAAGAGGGGGCAAGATTATAAACTTCCCCCATAACCCTTGTTCAAGCAATACAGTATCCACAATAATGTCTTAAAAGGACCAAGAGTCATAACTTTCGCGCAAAGACTTTTTCTTACCTCCACCTGGGCATAGCACCTTCGGACATGCTTAATACCAAAACAAGATATCACTTTCCCTCGATAATCTTTCTTGAAGACAATGCATAGTAGCCATGTCAGTGAATGTCACACATAAGGAGGAGGCAAGAATGTTAACTTTCCCTTTCCCACATCCCCACAAGTCCTATTCTTCAACAAGCGCATCCATTTCGAAGATTCATCGGTCGATCGTATTAAATTTCGCCGCCAGAATTTTTTTTCCTTCTTCAAAGTAGGCAGGTTGTTCTCGTGTCATTATTAATAGTTATGCAAATTAGCGAAGATTTTACTTCTTCAGCTCTTTCTCTCATGGTCTACCCTTTATACTCCCGTGGCATGAATACAGTAGGCCCATACACACAAGGTTAGCAAGAAACTAAATCATACAACAGACGTATCGTCCCACAAGTCTAGACGTCAATGGCATCATATTGTGTTGAACCAAGTGTCGCTTTTATCAAGAATTTTCTCAGAATAATAACAAAGAACAGTACGGTGTTCCGACAGAAAAACCATATAGGGAACGCGTTTTGAAGCAATCATACTCCGACCCGTTATTCAACATCGTTTTTTTTTAAGATTTAAAAAAATGTCCCTTTTAGTACCTCCGGTTGTGGTTTAATGTAACGGTTCCATCGACAAACGTTAAAAAAAAAAAAGGAAGTAAAATAATCAAAACTCCAAAACAAAACAGTGCTCTTCCCTCATCCACTCTCTTTCTCTCTCCCTCTCGAGGTACAGTCCCTGGTCCCACCCGCCCTCTTCTCTCCGCCCTCCCAACTCTCTCTTCTGATCTCTCTTCACTTCTCGCATCTCTCTCATTCTCCTCGGCACTCCCGCCCAGCTCTGAGTCTTCTCATCCCCTTCCTCGATCTCTCTCATCCATTCCCTCCCTGCCTTAGCCTCCCTCTGGCATGCCAAATTTTAGGCGCTATGATATTAGGGCTTAACAGGGTTTGAAGTGGCGTATATCATTAAGTCCGCAAGAGGGACAAAAAAAATCACCCCATAAAATACATGAAACTAGTCTTTTATTGCCAAAAAAAATCTTTCCATATAAATACTCCAAAAAAAAAAAAAAAAAAAAAAAAAAATTCAACGTTCCATCGCCCTCCCCTTTCCCCCTCCCCGCGTCCTTTACTTTTTTTTTTAATTCTGTACCCTTTAAACGCCATTTGATGTCCTGCTTGTCGCTTTCTCTTGCTTTTTTTTTTATTTTTTCTTTTTTTTTTTTTCCTTTTTTGTTTTTTGCCTCCACCGCTCGTGTCCTCATCCATCCTTCCTGCGTTCCTTCTCACCGTTCGGTCTCCTCTCGTCCCCACCTAAAACTATTGCTTTCGCTTGTTCTCAAGAAGAGAGAAAGGAAGGAAATGTGCGTCAAGATACTCCGTGGGATCCTATAGAATGACTGCGAACTAACCGCACTCGGGCGAAATCCTGTGCACCTACCTGCACTATATAAAACCTGCTGTCGGACATTAGTATAGGGCATTCAGTGAAGACGGTCAAGGGACATAACTGCCGCTCCTTCAGCTGTCTATTTTGATGCGCGATGGCCGATGGACTGCGATGGCCAGGACAGAACCATCACGAAAGCATACCCGCTGATGGGGTGTCAGAGTGCAGTCAGTTTGCCCGTCTGCTCCTCTCCCTGAGAAGCATATGCCGCGGCCAGACAACAGTCCTATGCCAGGAGTCGCTCGGTCCTGGCTGCCCTCAGCTTCTCATAGTTGTTTCCAGGGGTGTTTCCCATCTTCTTGCTGTCTGCCCTCCAGGTCCCGTCGCCAGGTGTTTCTTGCCGTCCTCATTTTTTCGTTTTCCCGTCCTTGTGTATTTCCTATGATAAAAGCCTGTCTGGTGAGGTTACTGGCTGGCTTTCGCTCATGGGTGTGCCCCAGCTGCCATCGATCCCCATCTTTCTGCGGCCGTATCTCATCTTCGGGCTCTTCGTACGGCGAGTTGGTTGGTAAGCGCTTGGCCACAGTCTGAGTTGAGGCTGATGGTTTTGGGCGCGGACAGTGATCTGGAGGATTCTTCTCAGTGCCCCTGTTTGAACTGAAATTCTGCACTTTCTTGTGTGGAGGTTGTCATTTGTTGTCCTCCACATTGTCTCGGCTCCATACATGTAGCACTGGCGCTCGGGCCTTGACGTTGTGTTGAAAGCCTGGATCTCTCTGTGTTAGTCGAATATGGCCTATCGTTTTTAGTCTTCCACTAATGTTTCTTCAGGGCTGCAAGTATGCTACCGACTCGCCTTGCCCTGAGTCTTGCTATGGGGTGTACCATCCGCTGCGTATATTCTGAACTGTAGAACCGCACCGGACGACAGAAAGCGCCAACCTAGCAAACAAACTGCCGTGGCGCATTATCCAGGCTGGCCCTGACTAGTTGCTGTTCCGCTACTGGTGGAAACCCGAACAAGCCTTCTCAACACAGCTCATGCTACCCGTCGCATGGGGGGGTGGGCTCGGAGCGTCCGGTCGGACTTTCTCTGCCTCTGTCCTGCCTTTTTTCTGGCTTGCCCGCTTTGCTTTCCTCCTCTTCTGCTTTGCCGCGTCGATCTTCTCTCACAGACGCCTCTGCCTCTCCGCTCAGTCTCATGGCACTGCCTTATCTTTTTTGCTCCCTCGCTGGAAGGAAGAGGTTGATGCTGAGGCAGAGAGGAGAGGGTGTGGGGAGGGGGGTCAGCCAACAGGGTCAATATTTCGTCAGTTCCCATCAGGTCTGAATCTTCCGCAAGTGGTGTTGTGAACTATCTGAAGTGCTAGCGCCCCTTGCAGCCAGCATTAGTATTGTGTAGTCTCCCTTCCTGGAGATTAGTCGTAGTCCTGAGCCTGCCCGCCGTCTCTCTCGCGAGCGCGCGCGCCGCGCACGGAAGTACCAGCTAGCTACGACACCCACGTACGCACACCCTGGGACCCACATAGCACAGGCTCGTCTTCAGACGTGGAAACTCGAATCACACACACACACACACACACACATCACCACACACAGCGACACACACACCTTTCGCCCCCTCTGGTCCCGCAAAGAAATCTCTCTCTCGTTCACCTCACCCCCACACACACACACCACTCCACACACGACACCCTACAACACACTCCGCTCCGATTCAAACATCACACACACACCACACACAAACACACACAACACACACGAAACTCCGGAGACCCCACGGATTCATCACCTCCGTCACTGCCCCATCCACCCACCCAGCACACACACACTACACACGACACACACCAACACCCACACACAGCACCTGACAAGAAAATATTATATAGAGAGTAGAGACAAAATCATCTTTTTGTGATTTCTTGAGTCAGTTGAACAGTGAAATGGGACGCTTTTTCTTCTCTTCCATTGTTGGGCCGGAGAAAGCGTGCCTCAAAATGACGGATGTCGTCTCAGGTGGTCTCTGTTCCATCAACAAATTAACTCTCGCGCCCTGTACCAACGGAATAGAGCGAAATATCCTCAGATAAATCAGTGCCACATCCAAACTGGTCTGGTCTTTCCAGTTAATCCTGTGGTCTCTACCCTCTCTACCGACCCCAGGCCATTCGACTTTATCTGTGATTTCAACACACACGAGCAAATGGCAATCTGTGGGGAGCGTCGAATGGGATCAGCGTCTTTCTTCTTCTAATTGATTCCAGTGATTTCTGCAAATAACACCATTTCATACGCATTTACAAGTCTTTTTGCTTAGGCCGGGAGGTTGAAACTCTTTTTCCCGTTCTGCGATCCCCTCCTGGGACAAGAGAGAAGAAGAGAGAGCGAGAGTAGAAGATCGACGGAAAGACCCGACACAGACCGGGCCAGGCAGGCAGGCAGAAAGAGAAAGATCAGAGTGAGTGGATGTGTCGTTGGTTGTCTGCTGTGTTCCATGGTGTGTGTTTGTGGGTGTGTCGTGTGTGTTTGTTGGTGTGAATGGTCGTGTGTGCTGCAATTGTTGTATGTCTTAGATAGAGAGTCACTAGAGAAGAGATTAGACGAGATGCTGAATTCAGAGACAGAGAGACAGTGACAGACAGGAGCAGCCGGAAACAGGCAGAGCAGACAGACAGGTAAAAGACCGAGAGAGAGAGATGAGAGATGAAGATGTGTGTGTGTGAACGTGTGTTCTGTGGTGTGTGTGTGTTGTGTATCTTATGGACAACTTCATTTATCTTCCGTGAATATAAATCAGACGAGAAGAATATAGGCTGTTTGTTGTGCACTCAAATCTTCTCGCTCTCACAACCCACCCCTAATTTCCCTAATAAATAATCCTCTCGCACCCTGTTAACCAACACCCCACAACCCACAGGCACTTCACCCCTCAATTCCCTTGCCCTCACCCGTCTTACGCACCACTGGTCCTCTTCCTTCGCTCCACGTGCTTTCGTTTCTTCCATTTTCCCCCTGCCCTCCAGAGGGCGGCCGTGGAGAAGAACCAGAGCGTACGATCTCTCTGACGGTCCCAAGCACAGATGGCCAGACTGTCGAGACCTCCACACGACAATACCACACCCTGCGCCGGCGGGGAGACAAACCATCTGCCGTCAACACGAAACTCTTCTGTTTGATCTGACCGGAAATCCAACTTATCCGTTTTTTCCTGTCAGGTCCACTTCGTCTCGCGCTTCTCGTCCACTCTCCACCTCCCTCCTCTCCTCCTGTCTCCCCGCCTAAATCCCCCTTCCCCCTCTTCTCCTACGCGTTCGCTCAGCCTTGTCGACTCCTTAAGTACGCATCCCTTACCCTGACACTTCACGTGAAGCACCTCTGGCCATTTCATCGTTCGCTGACCACTAAATTTCGGATCTAGTCGTACGTCTGCATCGTCAGCGCAGGCCTGGGTTGGACTTGCTTATCATCCTCTCGTCGACTCTCTCTGCCCTCTCGCTTCATCTCTCCGCAGACTCCGCGTCCTCCCTCCGATCTCATCGCAAAGGCTTCCGTTCAAAGTCGATGGAGTGAGTGGAGGGGTGACATTCGGCGACGAACGCGGGTCGTAGAATGGGGTAAGTCAACAGGATCAGTGGTCATAAATCAAACGATGTCAAGTACGTGAATCTTCTATAACAACTGATCAGTTGACACACCCTCAACTACGTATATATCTCTTCACGAATATAGATGGTCACCACCCAGTCTTCTTCGTTGCATTTTGTCGTCACACTGATATCACTGCGTGTGCAAAAATAGACTAGAAGTATTTTGAGTTGGGAGTATCCAACAAGTCCTTCCTTCATTTGCGCTTCGTTGTTCCTGTTCCTTCCTTCTGTTGTTTCCATCCCAGCTCGTCTCTCCGCGTCCTCCCTTCCTTCCTTCTCCGTCTTGCCTTTGTTTCGTCTCTTTTTAATCAAAACCTTGGGCGGGGGGGTGCGACGGTGCGATGTCTCGTCGTGGCCTTGGGTCTCTCTTTTGGCTTTGCTCTTTCTTTACTTATCCTAGTGTTGTGCATGTCAAATGAGCTTTGAGGTCCCCCCCACGTGCTGGCAGACTGTGTCATTACGTTTTCCCTTAGTACATGACAGCCTGGACAAAAATACAATCGAAAAATGTATCACAAGAAAGCTAAAACGAAGGGTCACATGCACGATCACTTACACTTAGTACCACACAATACAAAAACAGCGCGAGTTAAGTATTGGAACCGATTTGTTTGGACGTGTAACAAACAATAGACGTGAGTAAAAGCACAGAAACATTTTATCAGTATCATATGACTGTCAGAGGACTGGACAGGTGAGACAAATGAAGTTCAGCGTCGCCCTGCATGAGATCACCCGCAAAAAAGCCAAAACCTGATCGCCACGAAGCTGGATGTTAATCACCCCTATCGCAATTGACGTTGCTTAGTGGGTGGTTACAACCGTAGAGATCAGGTCTTGGATGGTTGTTACGGTAGCTGGGGGTTTTCCATGAAACTTTCACATCTCATTGCATGGATGGCCACATATGTTCTAGACGAGCAATGGAATTATTTCTGTCAGGGTCGACTCCTTGCCATTGACTTGGTCGAAGTCACCTAAGCAACACAATCCACTCCAACACAAGATATACAATTTATACTGAAGTCAGTGAATGAAATAAATTACTGATGGACGCGTCGGCAGACTCGGAGAAACAAGACCAACTGACGTTCGCCCTATGTGATGAATCTCTAGGTTTCATTGCACCCTCAGGGCTCTCACGGATTTGTGGTCACGCTGCTGTCTGGTTATACCTGATATTGTTCCCATGTTTTATGTAACCTTGGGTACTAGACGGGTGCTTAAAACTGGCGAAAACAAAAACAAAAACAAAACAATCCCACCACCACTACCAACCCACAAAAACATAGATGTTTCAAACACTTTGCAAAAGAAAAAAAAAAAAAAAAAAAAAAAAAAAGGTTGATCTCTGACCTGTGTTAAATCCAATTCGTCCATGGTGTTTCATCAGTTTCACTAATTCTGATGATGCGTTACATTTCTGGATATAAACTTTTTGCATTACCTATGACATCACGTGCCCCGATCAAGATAAGATATGTACAAAAACCGAAAGCCGAAAACCCACATCGATGTCAGGTAAAACAAAATAATGCAACATATCTCTGTGATAAGTTTTAAGGGTTGAAAAAGATGCAAATCTTATAATAAGCAAATAAAACCTTGTGAAATCAATGAAGCGTGCAGCTGAGCAAAGCGTGTTTGGCATATGGCATTTGACAGTAACAGTTCCAAATCAATATAAAAAACGGCCGTTAAACACATTGTCCAACAAAAGTTTTTGTAAAACACCCCAGACTACTGCTAATTCTCTTTCTCCCAGCATACTCCCCAGCACTTTGTATTGATAGCAGACAACCTTGATTTAAAAAAATAAATGGAAAGACAACGATTTGTAGAGCTTATAACAGAGTATTGCAGATTCTAAAGACTGTCCATTTTGCACTATCAATTTTCTTTCTTAACGCTACCCAGACAAGCTGCATGCTACTGTCTTACATCTTTACATTAAACGATCAGCAACGTAAATGCTCATGGGATCAATGGAAAAATTTATTCGAACTACGGCACTTGTCAGTACGGCAGACACTCTTACTTTACATTTTTTAACCAGTACGATAAAAGTTATTTCCCAACACGGTTGAATATAAACGCAAAAGTGTAACCACCTCAATTTTTGAATCCAAATCAATGTAAAATGGCTTCATGCAGTGCGACCTCTCAAAAAACCACTCAAAACAGTAGCCATGTTAACCTGTTTTAATCAAAAAACCGTCAGAAAAGCATGAAAAAAACAAATCAAACTGCTGTTGCACTTAAATAAAACGTACAATTTGATACAATCCAAGTCAATTTGGCGATTTTACAGGAAAAATAAAAAAAATAAAAAAAAAAAAAAAAAAAAACACTCATGTCATACAGCGCTGATAAACATGGTTTGAAGAAGGGACACTAATATAAACAAGAAACAATTAACTACACGGAGATTGTCTTCGACGAAGACGTTGCAAAGGCTTTTGATATAGCCAACCACTGTTTTGCTCTTAAGAAAGTTAAGACTATAAAATGTGTGATTAGCGATGTGGGTTCCTTGAATCATTTTCTATCAAAAAAAAGGCCACAGGCAGTTCGAACAGGTTCCCTTGTCTATCTAAATTTCTTATGATAAAGTATGGTGTTTCACCAAGCTTAGTCCTGGGTCTGGGTCAAACGCTGTTTTCTTTTTTTTCCTCTATAGAAACGATAATTGCAAACGTTGTCGTTAAGCTTCCAGTAAACTATTATTTACATGAAAAGCGAGGCGACTGCATGGCACAAATTTAAACAAATTCTGAAAAAGGACTTATAATGACTGACTACGCCTACAAACAACGGTGGACAAATAAATGGCAACATGGCAAGACACGACGCGTTTTGCGACCTCTTAGGTCTTCTTCAGGCAAGACGTAAACAACATCAGCACAACGCAAAACAAACGAGCAATCACTGGATCAACTTATCTTCGTCAAATTCGGGCGCAAAACTATAATCATTGATGACAGTACAGTTATTCTATAAACCACCAATTCTTTAAGGATTCTGTCTTTTGATCTCCGTGAAAGTATTGATCAACTTGCTGTAACGGGCGCTAAACTTAATCATATGTATCTTAATCCTTGTAAAACTAAATATTGGTTTGTCACAATAAAAAGCGGTAAAATTAGATTTTACTTCGTTTCCCCCATTTACATTTCAGGTAAAAGAATAGCAGGGATAAAAAATAAAGTCTCATAAGGTTTTGGGGACAATAATTGATAGCAGTCTATTGTAGTCCGACCATATTATGCAAAGCAAAATGACATCTCAAAAACTCTTTCAGTTGCGAAAGAAAGCAATTCGAATTCTGTCATGCACGCATTTCACTTCACTTTCAATTATGCTTTCTACTGTGTGGGATTCAGCAAGTGTCAAATGAATTAAAAAACCACTTGTTAGATTGCATAAACGGGTGCCATAAAATTAGTTTTTTTTTTTTTTTTCCGAGGGAAGCTGATACTTTACCCATAAAGGTACATCTGAAACATAAGAAAGACATCTGAGAGGATGTATAGAAATCATATGTTGATATATAGCCTCGTTTGATTTGGCCGTTTCTCAGTACATCAACAGACATTCACACACAAACTGACTGTGCCAATACCTCGATTGGACTTATTCAAAAACTAGTTTAAAACGTAATGTAGTAGAATATTCTGAAATATTTGACCACGCCAATTTAAAAGTCACAGACATGCATACTACGTTCGATAACTCAATGAAGGCATATATAATGACGAGAATTAAATGACGTAGTTTTGCTTGTCATGAACGTCGATCTTAAAACAGTTATTTTCCATTTGCATCTGACAATGTGTTGTGGCATAGTTAGTTTTGTCTGTATAATCTCTCTCTCTCCACTCTCCC
>JADBJO010009359.1:7500-30000 GCA_016801955.1 Conus betulinus
GCAAAAGTTCTTTTAAAGTTTGAAACGAAGTATCATTCCCAAAGCGTGTGCTCCATAGTAAAACGTCTGCTAAGAGTCTCAATGGTCTGACTTGTAATGGCGATGACCTGTCTTTCAAGCCAGCAAACCACAATATTCTGACAGCAAGTCATTTCAATCTGAGAGAGAGAGAGAGAGAGAGAGAGAGAGAGAGAGAGAGAGAGAGAGAGAGAGAGAGAGAGAGAAAGTATCACCCACACAGAACTGTTTGGGTTATGCCACAATTGACAGACTCCATATATACACCTTTCTCTCTGGAAACGCGCACAATTCGCCGTCTCCAAATGAAACGTCAACTTTATAAACCGAATATGAAAACAGTTCATGGGCTCGTTCAGCGGGGCCGGTGAGGCCATCGAGGAGTCACTGCTGTGGGCAAGACTGGCCGATGGCCATTCTCTCACTTGCTCACCACCTGCGTGGTCGTGAAGATGACTTGCGGGATGAAGTTAGTACTTTGACGACAGAAAGCGTAAATAAATACGTCGGCAAAAATTAAGAAATGAATGGATGGTCTTTTGTCGTTACTGGTCGTGGTGTAGTTTTTTTGTTGTTTGGCTGGCTGCTGTCATTTTTAAGGACATTATGGTGAGACGTGTTAAGACTAGGAGGAACTGAGAAAATAGTGGAGGTTGGCGACTGGCCTGCCGCAGGACACATTACAGTGAATACTGGCCTGCCGCAGGACACATTACAGTGAATACTGGCCTGCCGCAGGACACATTACAGTGAATACCGGCCTGCCGCAGGACACATTACGGTGAATACTGGCCTGCCACAGGACACATTACAGTGAAGACTGGCCTGCCACAGGACACATTACAGTGAAAAGATTTGCTCTTGCTGATCCTGTTGCTGCCATTGGTCTTCTAACTGAGGTTCACATGTACGAGATCGAGCTAAAAGAAACAATGAATGTAGTTTCATGGCAGGTGGCTTAAACCCATCAGACTCGTCTCACCACTCTTGTGTTTAGCAAGAAACGAAACGAAGATTGAGAAGAAATGAAAAAGGACAGAAAATCAAACAAATGTAAGACCTTATAATAATGGTGCCACTGGAAAAGAAGTATTCAAAGAATTAGGTGCAAAGACAATGACTCAAAAAGCTCCTGAACGCCTTCTGAAACATACTCTAGAGAACGTGTTAGAATATTCCAATCTGCTAATCGTTTTGCACGTGTATCTGACTATAGCATTTTTCGCAACGTTCTTGGTCAAAAGACAAACAGAGTGTAGGGATTGAGGAGAGAGAGAGAGAGAGAGAGAGAGAGAGAGAGAGAGAGAGAGAGAGAGAGAGAGAGAGGCGGGCGGAGGGACGGGGGCACCAAAATTGAAGGAAATCGAATTACTGTTAGACCACTTGTGGTGGGAGTAAAAGAGAACAAGCGTGGACGTGACTGTGTTTAAAGGGCTGGTGTCAGGAGGATTCGGGGTGATGCACTGAAAAGACAGTATATGGGATGGAGGGAGAGAGGCTGGGGGAGCACAAAAACTACAACTCTGGAACTGTTCAACTGGGTCAAGCAGCAGTAGCCCTCGTGAGAGAAACAGTCAATCATGTTAGGCGATCTGCTGCTGTTGTGGTCGTCGTCTTCTTGCCTTTCCACACTGCTGGTCTCTTAGTGGCTCATTTATGGCGGTCACTGACCTTTTCCACGCAGCTGGTCTCTTAGTGGCTCGTTTATGGTGGTCACTGACCTTTCCACACTGTTGGTCGCTTAGTGGCTCATTTATGGCGGTCACTGACCTTTCCACACTGTGTTGGTCGCTTAGTGGCTCATTTATGATGGTCACTGACCTGGATGGCTTTCTCTTCAGCTTCATTTTCTTCAGTCCGCCTTGCATCGAGAGAGAGGAGAGAGAGAGAGAAGAGAGAGAACTCTAGATGTGCCTGTCGTACACTCATGAGCATGTCCGTACTTGTGTGTGTGTGTGTGTGTGTGTGTGTGTTGTGTGTGTGTGTGTGTGTGTGTGTGTTTGTGTGTGTGTGTGTGTGTGTGTGTGTGTGTGTGTGTGTGTGTGCGTGTGTGTACATTTGCGTGCATACGTGTATCTATGATTGTGAACAGAGAATGCAGAGATAACCAGAAGGAAACACAGAGGGACAAACCACAAACTGAGACAGGCAGATATTACAGAAAGCAAAATCCACAAAATATTTCCCTGACAGACACACACTCATAGAGAAGTAACACAGGACACAAAACACATGAAAGAAAAATCAAAAGAAAAAGAGAAAAGAAAACGGACACACACACACACACACACACACACACACACACACACACACACACACACACACACACACACACACACACACAACACACCTCTTGGTAATGCTCCCTGTATCTCAACTTTACATTCCGCCCAGCGGCGCCCTCTCACCCCCACAACTTCTTCACCTCCTGCTCAGCCTTTGAAACTGAATCCGACAGTGTGCAGCGAAAGAGCGACGTGTGTGTGCACAATCACGTTACCACCATCAAGACCTGCTTCTTCAAACAGTCAGCGCCACAGGAAGGGAGCAGCTTCCTTCTCATGTCTGGGAGAAACACTCGGGGACCCTACCACAGCCCAGCAGCAAAGGGTAAAACCTGAGGGAAAGATCCAGCCAGACAACAAAAAGACGCCCCTGCCTGGGACGGGAGACTCGAGTAACTCGTGTCTGATCACGCGTCGGATATACATTAATCGGGTGCATTCCTCAGTTATGAAAGGCATGACAGCCAGCACAAAATCGATGGTGCAGCGTTGTATTGCGTACCTGAAAAAGGAACAAATGTCTGGTTCTATCATGTGTTTTAATTGACGTTCTCATGGGATGGGGAAAAGACAACCAAGTTCAAGTGCAATATTTAAACCATTTTGTTTCAGTGATGCTATGATACATAACACTGCTTTGTCTCTCTATTCTATCTTTGTCCCATTCTGAAGATGATTCTGCAGTTTGATCTGTTGTAGAGTGGCAATGCATTACACACTGTTCATCTTTTTGGTGCCGGTTTGGCACCACTATATGTATGTCACATTGCCAGTACAAACACACACTGATAGAGACGTAACACAAGACACATGTCACATTGCCAATACAAACACACACTGATAGAGACGTAACACAAGACACATGTCACATTGCCACCATGCACTTAAAAATCACTGCATTATAATAAAAATTATAAAGAGTCACATGACCTTCCTACTTTTTTAAACCATGGTTAATACCTATTATGGTATATTACTGACTTAAGTTATTGACCTGTATCACAATGCTTGCAAAAAAAAAATCTTCCTGCTCTAAATACACATTAATTATAATTCTTCATCGCCATCATGACAGTAACATTAGCAATGACGATGATGACGATGACGACAGTTCTCAATAGGATGACGATGATGATGATTATCAATGTAAAGTGTAAAAATGTGTTTAACATTGGTATCATCAGCATATCAATAACGATGATGAAGCCTTGATGAACCCAATGAAGATACCTTTTGCATAGCACATGGGATGCACAAGAGCTTCCAGACTTTATCAGATCTCCAGCGTTGGCAGGCGTTTTCCTTTCGGTTAGGAGTCACGGAACAACGTAAGAAAAATTTGATTATTTGTAGACAATATGTGTTTAGAGAGTAGAAGCATAACTTAATTACAACCAATTGTATATTTTTGACACAGACTAAAAAACCCGCATATTTTTGGTCTGGTTTGAGATAAGTGTTCGATAAACTTTTCCTGACATTAATGAGTCTGATCAGATCTTCTGTTAAATTCACCAAATATATATATATAGACAGACAGATAGGTAGATGGATGGATAGACAACCAGACAGACGGACAGACATATACATACATACATACATACATACATACATACATGCATACATACATACATACATACATACATACATACATACATACATACATACATATGTAACACAAGACGAGAGAGAGAGAGAGAGAGAGAGACAGACAGACAGACAGACAGACATACAGACAGACAGACAGACAGACATACAGACAGACAGACAGAGACAAAGAGAGGGAGTGAGAGATGTCCAGTAAGTCATGTCTGCCAAGACAAAACATTAAAAACACCCCCTCAGCCCTTTTCCCCAACAGTTATAAATGAATAGACTGCATCATTGAACAACTTTTTTTTTCTAATCTAAACGTATTGATTGACTGAGCCTAATCATATCTGCATTAAACTGAACAAAATAATGTTTAAGTTTCTGTCTGAATGACCACATACATTCAGCATTCCAAAACTCATACCCTGCTTTGGGTGAACATGAAACTCACTAGGAGAGTCACACTGAGAGAATAACGAATGAAGAGATAGATGATCAGTTTACATATTCATACACACACGTGCATATCGCATGCACCCAAACACGAGGATTAGTTTCGTAACAAAAACAACCACCGTGGTGATTTGACAACAAACATGACTATAGACAGATAAGTGATCGATTGACCGAGATGTTACAGTCGGAAGTCTGATTGGTGAGAGTGAGGATGATGAAGGTGATGAAGAGGTGGACGGGCTCTAACTGACATACAGAAAGAAACAAATATTTACAACATAAAAAGGAGGAAGATACATACAGCAAGGGTTGAGGTCCGCCGTGAAGGGAATCCCAGCATTGTCAATATTTATGGTTCCTGATGTGTTTGATGCCATGCCTTCCCCTGCTGGCCATTCATGGCAAGACGCAGTTTGTTATCACTGATTCAGAGTTCCTCATTCCACACATGCACTCACATGTACAGTCCACACATGCACAAGCATACATACATATAATCATCAGCATTCCCCCCCCCCCCCCCCCCCCCCCCACCCCCCCCCCCCCCCCCCCCCCCCCCCCCCCCCCCCCCCCCCCCCCCCCCCCCCCCCACCCCCCCCCCCCCCCCCCCCCCCCCCCCCCCCCCTGCAATGATACTGATGCAATTATAATGAAAAATATAATGCAAAATATATTAACACTCGGCAATTTAACTGACATACACATACTTTAAAGAAAAGAGCTAAATAGCAACTGAGAGAGATTATAGAATCAGACAAGAGCTAAATAGAAACTGAGAGACAATCAGACAATCGAACATACAAAAATGGACAAGAGAGAGAGAGAGAGAGAGAGAGAGAGAGAGAGGAGAGAGAGAGAGAGAGAGAGAGAGAGAGAGAGAGATATAGCACTGTATGTGACTGTGTATGCGTGTGTATCTGTGTGCATGTGCATGCGTTCCTGAGTGTGTGTGTGTGTGTGTGTGTGTGTGTGTGTGTGTGTGTGTGTGTGTGTGTGTGTGTTGTGTGTGTGTACATATGAGTGCCTGCATGCGTGCTTGAGTAAGCGATGCGTTCACCTACATATACACTGGCAGACATAGGCAGAGTGGGACGGCTTTCATCGATCGAATGAACCTCTACCCCCCACCCCACCCATCTTAATGCCCGCCCCATCTCCAGCCCTCATCTGCCTAACATGGCCCTCCTTAGAGGGAAAGAAATGTCTCCGGGATCAGACTCATAAGTTTGGTTTGAGAGCCCATGGAGGTCCCGATACTGCAGTCTGGCTTAATGGGGTGAAGGAGTAACGGTGATCATGGCCTCCTGACGGTTACTGTGGTGGACACACAGAGGGAGAGTCAGACACTCAGACAGACAGAAAGACAATTGATTGTAGGCTTTCACGGGAAGAAAAACCGGATGGGAGTGAGAGAGAGCGAGCGAGCGAGCGAGCGAGAGAGCGAGCGAGAGAGAGAGAGAGAGAGAGAGAGAGAGGGAGACAGAGAGACAGACAGACATACAGACAGACAGACAGAAATGCACACAGAGACAGACAAACAGACATACAGAAAAATATGGAGACAAAAAGAAAATAACAACAGGAGTTCATGAAAAAAGAGACACACGTGTTCACACACTTGCTCCTACCTTTTTATTAAATGAGAAAAAAGTGGGTATATACATTTGTGTGTGTGTTTGTACATGTACACATGAGCATGTGCGCGTGCATATGCTTGAGTGTGTGCAGAGGTATGCGCGTATGTTTGTATACGCATATGTGTGTCTGTGCGTGCCTGTGTGTGCGTTTGTGTGTGTGTGTGTGTGTGTGTGTGTGTGTGTGTGTGTGTGTGTGGGTGGGTGTGGGTGTGTGTGGGTGTGGTGTGGTGGGTGGGGTGCCGTCTTTGCTGGTGGTCAAGATGAAAAACGGACTCCTACCAAAGCCCAAAGCTTTGTTGATATAAAGGAAATCGCCACTTGTTCAATGAATTCCGTGGTTAACAGTCTGAATCAATATATTTTTCTGAAGAGAGAGAGAGAGAGAGAGAGAGAGAGAGAGAGAGAGAGAGAGAGAGAGAGAGAGAGAGAGAGAGAGAGAGAGAGAGAGAGAGAGAGAGAGAGAGAGAGAGACAGAGAGAGAGGGCGTTATAATTCTCTTTAGCACACCATAAATATACAGATAGAGAATGCAGGCCCAGCATCCCTGATGTATGCTCAGAGAGAGCGATTTGTGTGGATGTCTATTACCACCCATGGAGGAGGCCATGGAGCAATGCTGTTTATACACCCACGTCGTTTGCTCGTGCAAAATGTGCTGGAGCATGGAATGAACGCTGCCATTTGGGAGTTGTTCCTCTGTTGCATCTCCCTTCGCCTTGCAGTCAACAGCCCCGGCACAATCAACAGCCTCGGTGTGTAACGAAAAAATTGAACACCCGAACGGTTTAGCTCCCAGGGAGTTAAACTGTTCATATGTAAAGAGTTTAACTCCCCGGGAGTTTAACTAGAATGGCCCCCACCCTGTGCCAAAATAATCCCACTTGTAAAACTTCAAAATGTTCTAAAATCATTTTGGTACAAGTCTCAACAAATTCGTGAAAACATTAAGGGTGGGGGGGGTGGGTGGGTGGGGGGGGGGGGGGGGGGGGGGGGGGTGTTCATTCGTACATGTATCAGACTTAACTCCCACCCTCTAACAGAATGACCCCCCCCTGGGAGTTAGTCTGTACTATATCCAGATTAACTCCCAGGAGTTAATCCAGGTGTGTAAAAGTTTAACTCCCCTGCCCACTAAGGGGGGCCAGTTTTTCACAGCTTAGAATAACTCCCCTGGGAGTTAAAGTGTTTACATTTTTTTTCTGACATGAAACGATTCCAGAGGAGTTACTGTGTAACAGAGGGAGAGTTCATCTGGTGATGATAAGATGATTCCCCATCCACCTATTCCCAGATCTCTTTCTGTAAGAGAATGGGCAAAGGGGATTTAATGTTTATCATCATCATCATCATCATCTTCATCATCATCATCATCATCATCATCATCATCATCATCGTCTTTGTCATCACCAACAACCACAGCAGCAGCAGCAACAACAACAACAACAGCAACAGCAACAACTCTTAGCCATCGTGGTCATTGTCGATGTTGTCGTCGTCATCATTATCTTATACAAATAAAACTCGTTGTGTCTGTCTGTCTATCTGTGTGTGTGTGTGTGTGTGTGTGTGTGTGTGTGTGTGTGTGTGTGTGTGTGTGTGTGTGTGTGTGTGTGTGTGTGTGTGTGTGTGCTATTACTAGGAGAAAGAGGTACACCCCAAAGATGTGGGTGGGATCTAGAGGAGTAACGTCCTCAACTGCCGGACAAGCCCGCTGGGAGCCATCCTGCGCCACCCTTGAATCGTGCGGTTTATTCACATGGAGGGTAGGCATGCACAGGGCATTCCATTAAAACGTCAAGGGACAGAACTGCTCCCGGGCAGATGTCTTTGTATAATGGCCACTGGATGTGACACGACAGAACCTCCTCGGGAGCGTTCCCATGGGTGTTCTAGCCCGTATTTCATGACCCCCCTAGCTAAAAACCGCCACCGTCAAGCAATTGTCCTGTGCATCCCGGAGCCTTACTCACTGCTGTTCCGCTGACAGATGAAGACAGTAAAACACCAGACACGCCCGAGGAGCTTTCGCCATGAGGTCTTACGTGCTCTCTGAAGAGAATCCCGAATCACTGTCTCTCTCCTGCTGTCAAAAGGACTTTCCCTGCGGTCAATGGGTCTTTCCTTACCGTCACTGGACCTCCTCCTCCTCCTCCTCCTCCTCCTCCTCCTACTACTACTACTACAGACACTGGACCTACCACTACTACTACTACTACTACTTAACCACCACCACTACCACTACTATTACTACTATTACTACTACTTCTACTACTACTACTGCTACTATTAAACCACCACCACCACCACTACTACTACTACTACCACTACTACTACTACCACTACTACTACTACTACTACTTAACCACCACCACCACCACTACTACTACTACTACTCTACTACTAAACGACCACCACCACCACCACCACCACCACCACCACCACCACCACCACCACACTACTACTTCTTCTTCTTCTCTCACTGCTGCTACTACGACTATGCACGATGACAACGACGGCGATGAGGACTAATGATGATAAAAAAAATATGAATAAATCTTAGCATACGCATGATTACAATAAAAAAGAAAAAAAAATCCACACAAGGGAGGTCAAAATGTCTGAGCAGTCTGCATGATCGGCCCTACTCTTGATTACTGGTCCAGCATTGTCAGGACGTGGAAGCTTCCAATGGCTAGGAACTATTTACAGCGTTTAGATCTGCGAGACACACACACTCTCTCTCTCTCTTCATCGATCCTCAGTGATTTTTGGACTCATTGTTGTGTAAGGTACGTTCGGTGTATTGACTGATTTTTGGTCTCAGATGTTAATCAGATTACACATTATTTTCATTTCAAAAATTTATACATAAATAATAGAGATTTCCAAACCTGAACTGTTTTGGGGGAACTGTTGGATGACAGCAGCGCAGCATGTGTGCGGCACGTGCAAGGTGTTCGCTTGTTCGTGAGGGGAAGAAAGGGAGAAGTTGTGCATTGGCGCATGAAGTAAGACTTGTTTGGCCTCTGAAGTGGTCCGTGACTATGCTCTTCGCAGCAGTTTTTCTAACTGCATTGAGGCTCAATGCAAAAGCAAACAGTGCAGGCGGCTGTGACAATGATCTCTCTCCACACACCAGCATCTGTGTCCGTGTGTTGGCGTCGTGTATCTGTCTCTGGATGTAAACATTGCACATGTGAACCGTCTTTTTCTTATGTGGTCAGTGGCTGTCCATTTTCAAGCGATCTCAAGATCAAAATTAAAACAAAAACTCAGGTTTGTGATAATAATCCACGCAAAAAGTGTATTTCTGACGTTCTACCTGAAGTCCTCTGCAGTCGTCATTCGTTGGCTACTCTTGTCCTGTCCTGCGGTGACATTGAGCGGAACCCTGGACCAACACGGGCCAACGAGTTTTCTAATTATATTTCCAGTTCTGGCAGTTCACCTGTTCACATCAGGAAATCTTCCGATCAGAATCTTGGACCCGACAGAGACTTGAACCAAAGGCTGTTTTCTATGGCTGGTTATTCACAACGTGAAAACACTGACATCCTGGAAAGGTTCAAGTGTTGGTATGGACTTCTACAGAGGAAAATGATCAGCTAAAAGCCAGAGTTGATCTGCTTGCCAGCAAGTGTCAAGTCCTAGAACAACAGTGTGAAAATCTCTTCCAGTGGAAAGATTTGTTTATAGATGTATCCCACCATATGGACAGCCAAGTAGACAAAATCGAGTCTTTTTCTCGTCGGAACAACTTGCGGTTTTTTCAACGTTTTTGAAGGCCCAAGTGAGACCAACTCCAAGTGCGTGCGCCCGAATGATAGTACAGCTGTTGAACCGATTTTTCCCTTCCAAGCAGTGGACAATCGATGACGTGGAGCGGGCACATCGGGTTGGTCGAAGAAGTAACAACAGCAGTTACCCTCGCCCGATTGTCGCTCGTCTTTTCCACTGGCAAGATAAGCTGACCATTCTGAGGGAACGGGAGTGCAGGAAAGAAATGGCAGAAACACTGGGTATACGTGTTGCTTCAGAGACTTGACCAGCCGTCAGAACCAGATTATCAAAGAAGAAAGAAATGCTGGCAGACATGCGTACTTCTGGAAAGGACGCATATTCTACAAGAGCAAACAACATGAAAGTCATAAAAGAGACTCTAAGACACTCTGACAATGTAACCAATGCCACCCCTGCTCGGTGTCACTACAGAAAGACAAGTCATCCAAAGCAGCAACGCCAAATGGATGAGCCAGTCAACCAGCACGACAACCAACACGACATGGCTCAAGAAGACGTGGATCAACATCATGCCTACCGAGATGTCCGACACCCTCAACAGAAGTCGAACTCACGTAACTTCACTGATGACTTCCCTTGGACTGTTGACATGACTTCATCCCCACCACTTTCAGGCCGTCAAACAGAAGACATGAACGTGGCAGGCAGGTCTACGTTTGGAAGGAGCGCCTCTACCACATGCGCCAGAGCATGCAACACCGTGGCCCAAGAAAAGACCCACGAAGACGCTCTAACAGTTTGGCTTGGACTGCTGACCCTGATGTCTCCGCGGAAACCAGTCAGTCTACATGGCTTGGCACCAGCTCCAACCCATGTGGACTCCACTCAACTGCAGTCCCGACAGAGGCCAATGACATCTTCTGCTGAGGACCTCCCATGGACAGCAGCCAGTTTCACGCAGGATGCCGCTGCTGATAGTTCTATTGAACGAGTAAACCAGCGTGGCCCAGTGCCAACGCCTATCTACATGGACTCCACCCACCCACAGTCCAGGCAGAGGCCGATGTCATCCTCTGATGAGGGCCTCCCATGGACTGCAGACATGGCTGCATTCCCGCCCCTCCCCGATCGTTCAACACAGGAGATACCATGCAGAACACGTGGCGAGCACCGTGAGGAACAAGAATACCGCCAGAAGCCTGTGGATACAGGCCATGGAGCCCCAGTGGATTTCAGGGACAGCGCCTGCCCATCCTCCACAGCCACAGCGAACTCCACGCCCCTCAGCCGGAGTGACGGTTAATCAATGGGGCGTCAGACTCACGTCCACACCGAACGCGGAAGACGAGAACCATGCGCCCAGACCCAATTCTCGGAACGCCAGGGACCGTCTACTACCGTGGAATCCCGGCTCCATCATGAACGTGACACGCAGACATCTTGTCTGATGACTGGTGAAGTTGCACCAACTTCTGGTGCAAACCAGTTGAGCCCAATGGTTGGCCGGGAACGTGCTGTGCATAGTGCTTTCAATAGCAGCACTGACCTCTCCTGTGATGCCCCTCTCCCTCCTTCCACCCAGCAAGCAGTCCCTGATGGACCTGAGGCAGATCTGGCTTCCCACACACCTTCTTCGCCACGCCCATCCTCAACCACTCCACCACCAGTGAAGCCAAGGCAGACGACAGCACCACCATGGTGAAACGCCTGGTGGACCCATGGACTGGCGCAGATGAATTAGAGAGTCAGTCTTTTGGGCAGTCTGACGGTAGACGTGACGGGATGAACTGTTCAAGTGTAATCCATCTTCCCGTAGTGTCAGAACAACAGAACTGTTCTATGATATCAGAAACACCTACAATACATGGCAGACAAACACGCAGCAAAACAAAGATGGCAATCGGACGTACAATGACAAACATAGCTCATGATAAATCCACTCTCAGACAAAAGCAGGTCACAGATTGTTTCCCCCACGCATTGCAACAGGATCATCCCAGGCGGATAGAAGCCAATCTACAGACACCTAGGGATTCGGCCCTGCCCTTGTCACTATATCTGGGGTTGTACCAGGTCCTGCAAATGATGCTAATGCAGAGAACTGTTGCATTTCTTTTCTTTCATACAATATAGAAGGTTTGAGTTCTGTATACCAACCTGAATTACAGTTATTATTCTGTAAATATGAAATCGTATTTTTGTCAGAAACTTTTGCGACCTATTTCCCTTCACATCTATTTCCTTCTTTTGAAATTTTTGTGTCACCTGGATTGAAATTATCTGATGCTGTGACAGCCCCCGTCTATCTGGTGGTGTTGTTCTTATGGTAAAAAAGACAATTTCTAGATTTGTTGAACGCATTCCATTAGAATGTGATAACTGTATTGCTGTGAAACTATCTGAACAGTTTGGTGGCTTCCTATCGACACTATATTGTTAGGCATTTATGTTCCCCCCCCAGCATCAAGCCCGTATTATTTAGATACAGAAATAAGAAATGGAATATATCTGTTTGAACACTGTCTTCTCGATATTTTTGAGCAGTATGGAGAATTACCTTTCATTATTATGGGAGATTTTAATGCCAGGACAGGTAAATCAAACGCTAGGGAAATCACTCTCCCTGACACTAATGTTTGGAACGATGATGACAATAATATTGAAGAAGATGAAGCATATCTTAGAAACTCCAAAGATGAAATGATGAATGAATTTGGATGTTACCTATTGAAATTATGTGAAGAATTTTCATTGATAATTCTAAATGGTGTTACCTCAGTTGATCCGCACGGAGACTATACATATATAGCACATAATGGGGCAAGTATCATAGATTATTTTTTGATTTCAAGGTGCCTTTTTGAACATGCTCTAAGCATGAGAGTGCTCAACATTGCTGAATCTAAACATTTACCTATTGAATTAAGATTAAACTTACCAAGAAATGTAAAATACATTCAAAATAAATCTGTAAAACGTGTCATCCAAAGGTTCATTTGGAACAAGGATCGTTTGGATGAATATCAACAGGCCTTCAAGTCACAGGAGATACTAGATATATTTTAAACGAAGCTGTAATTCTGATGACTACTGATGTCAACCTGGCATTGAATAAATTTTACGAATGTTTGACTCTTGCAGGCCAGTGTATGAAAAAACATATTGTTATTGGTGCAAAGAACAACAATTCCTGGTTCGATAGTGAATGTCGAAATGAAAGATCAGACTTATTGCAATCCTTGAAAAATTTTACCTATTGCAAGAACGCAATACAGGTCGAGGAACTGAGGCTTACGTACACTAATAAACGAAGAGAATACAAACAGTTGCTTGTTAGAAAACAAAAAGAAGATAAATTACGTATACTGGCTACTCTTGAGACAAATAAAAATGATCCCAAGAAATTCTGGGGGACTATTAAGTCAAAGGTAGGTACCAAAGCACCAGAAAGCTCCATCACAATTGAAGATGGTACAATCACTTTCACAAAGTTTATAACGACTTTGAACAGGAAAACGAACTATGTTCTGGAATCAACGATTATTCTGTACCTTCAGCTAATCATATGACCACAATAATAATAATGAAACTAGTAGTTTCTGCTGTAATGTGGATACTTCCACCCTAGACTGGGAAATAACAGAAATAGAGGTTAAAAATGCAGTACGATCACTTCGGAATGGTAAAGCTGCTGGAACCGATGGATTTAGTGCTGAATTTTACAAGTATGCTCCTCCGGTAGTCGTTTCTTTTTTGACCAAATTTTTCAATAGACTGTTTGATTCGGGACATTTCCACTCATGTGGTCAGAAGCAATCATACATCCTCTGCATAAAAAAAGGTAATGCTAATTTTCCTGACAATTACCGAGGCATCTCTCATTGTTAAATATAAGTGGCAAATTATATACACCTATGTTCTGAACAAACGTCTTACAGAGTGGGTCGAAAAAAATAATGTAATCAGTGAGTCGCAGGCAGGATTCAGGAAGAGTTATAGCACAGTCGACCATATATTTACTTTAGTATCACTTGTACAGAAACAGTTATCTTCTGGCAAAAAGCTCTATGCCGCATTTTTATCGACTTAAAAAAGCCTTCGATCTAGTGAATAGAAATAAATTGTGGTTAATACTGAATAAAAATGGTGTGCAAGGTAAAATGCATCATGCTATCAAAAGTATGTACCAAGTTGTTAAAGCTAGAGTTCGGGCAAACAGTGATTTTACTGAAGCCTTTATGTGTCCTCGTGGTTTGAAACAAGGTGACAACTGTAGCCCTATTTTATTTTCGTTATTCATAAATGAACTCGCAAATGACGTTGCACTATCTGGAAAACATGGAATAAGCTTATTCCCCGATATTCTTAACATTCTTATTATGCTTTTTGCTGATGACGTTGTTCTCCTTTCCCATACTGTAATTGGTCTTCAAAAACAACTAGATATATTAACTAACACTGCCAATAAACTAGGACTGATCGTGAATGAGAAAAAATCTAAAATTATAATATTTCGTAAAGGAGGGCATGTTGCCTCACGAGAAAAATGGTTTCACAATGGTATACAATTGCAAGTTGTGAATGAGTATAAATACTTAGGTGTCATTCTTTCTACCGGTTTAACTTTTTCATATTCTTTGGAGGAAAAGGCGCTCAAAGCTAAAAAAATGTGTTTTTAGTATTTTGAAATTTTTGTGGTCTCTAGGCGAAAACAATCCAAAACTTTTCTTCAAAATTTTTGACAGCCAGATCCAGCCAATTTTAACATATGGCGCTGAAAGTTTTGGGGTTTAACTGCAAACCATACTATAATTGAAAGAGTACACCTTTTAGCTATTAAACGTCTTCTGAATGTAAGTGTTCACACACCAAGTGCACTTATATATTCCGAAACTGGCAGATACCGTTATATATTCAGACTTTAATAAAATGTGTAAAATACTGGCTGAAATTAACCCGTATGGAGGATAACCGTATCCCAAGAAAATCTTATAAAATGTTATGTAGTCTGCATTATAAGGGCAAAAGGAACTGGGTAAGCAATATATGTTTGACATTTATATAAATATGGTTTTGGATTTGTGTGGGAAAATCAAGGGGTGGAAAATGTTAAATGTTTTGTGCATGCCTTTAAACAAAGACTTGTTGACTGCTGTTTACAAGACTTAGACGCTGCTATTAACAAAAAAGATTTCAGTTCTACTCTTCCTTTCGACAACTCTATGATGTTCCAGAATATTTGTTTAGAATAAAAAATCCATCTCTTAGAAAATACTTGACAAGAATTAGACTTGGAGTTTCACAACTAAGAATTCATAAGTCTAGATTCTCAGTTACAAGAATAAATAAAGATTGTCCATTTTGTCCTGGCATTGAAGAATCTGAGCTGCATTTTATACTAGTGTGTGATAAATACAGTTCTTTACGGAAAACCTTTATCCCAGCCAAATACCATAGTCATCCAAATGCATTCAAATTGACTTTATTACTCTCAGATGTCAGAATATGTAAATCTCTTGCTGTGTATATATCTAAAGCCTTTAATACTAGAAACCACTTCTTGTACGATGTTTGATGTTTGATTCATTTGATGATCTATTTTTCTGGCGGAGAGCGCTGGAGGAGAGCGCTGGCGGAGAGCGCTGGAGGAGAGCGCTGGCGGAGAGCGCTGGAGGAGAGCGCTGGAGGAGAGCGCTGGCGGAGAGCGCTGGAGGAGAGCGCTGGAGGAGAGCGCTGGCGGAGAGCGCTGGAGGAGAGCGCTGGCGGAGAGCGCTGGAGGAGAGCGCTGGAGGAGAGCGCTGGCGGAGAGCGCTGGAGGAGAGCGCTGGCGGAGAGCGCTGGAGGAGAGCGCTGGAGGAGAGCCAGCGCTCAAAACAGATCTGTTGATGATTTTAAAACTTCCTTTTACCACACTATTTTAACAGATGTTGCTACCCAAGGGGTTGAGTACTTTAAAAATTTATTAGGCGTTTTAGTACTATTCTTGATATATATATATATAATGAAACAATAAATCCAAGGAGAAGTACCGAGCACTTGGATTTTATTGTTTCATTGTAATTTAGTCCCTTGCGGATTCATTCCAAGAACTGGCCCTCAGCACTTGTGTCTTAAGAGGTTATCTTTTTATATTTCCTACTTTTCACAAGAAAATGTAGCTTGTTTTTGCTCTTTCATGATTTTCTTTTTTTGCTTCTTAGGTGGCACCTTTAGTTAGTCTTTTGGAAAACTCAACAACAAAAAAAAACAAACAAAAAAAAACCCTCAACAAACATACTATGGTATTGCACACCAGCCTTTTTCTGGTATAGCATTCTTCTTAAAACCGAAAAGGCAGAGGAGTCAAATTACCACTTTCCGCGGTCACTGAGGAGAAACAATCAGTTTCGAAATACCGGTATCTGACCAGGAGTTTATATGTTAGTGAGCTTTCTCCCCATTGGAGATGGTCTCATGCTTTGGAGACTATAAGCTTGCTGAAGGTTCATTTTGAGAAGCATTTATTTATTCCCCATTCACCCACTCAAGCACATACTGTCAGTTAGGCAGAATCATCTACCACTGCAGATATGAAGGCTTATCACCCCCCCCCCCCCTAATTCTCTATCTGAGACATAAGAGCAAGCTTTGTTTATAACTCTCTCTCTCTCTCTCTCTCTCTCTCTCTATATATATATATATATATATATAAAACACTCGTTGTGTCTCTCTGTCTATGAGTATGTGCGTGTGTGTGTGTGTGTGTGTGTGTGTGTGTGTGTGTGTGACTGTCTCTGTCTGTCTGCGTGTCTGTCTGATTCTTATACAAAGCCACACTTTTCGGCAGATCGCCAGCAAATTTGGTATCAAGCATCCTTGGCACCCTGAAAAGGTCATGGACTGGCCGGCCGTCACGTGACGCATTGCGTTTAGACGCAATTTCCGTTGACAGACGCAAAACTGGGAATCGGGAGAGAAGGAAATGTTCAATCGACAGCCACGGCAATGTTTCTCGACCGATTTCCTCCGTATTCGCTGGCAGCCTTTGGCCCTTATCCCTACAGCTTATGCAGTGGATTTGAAGTCGTCACAGGCAAAAGTCAAGGTCACAGAAACCCCGAAAAGTCAAAACAGAAGTGTCGATAACTCACCCTTTTTATTATCCAATGTTGATGAAATTTTACACAAATGTGCACAACTTTAAGTCCACCAACAATGTGAGTTTCAAAATCCAAGATCAAGGTGGAGGGGACGAGCGCGACTTTTACCTTGGGAGAGAAGTAAGTATTCGCTCGCTAACCACAGCCACGTTTCTGGACCGATTTCCTCAAAATTTGCTGGTGCCTTTGGCCTGCATGTCTACAGCTTATGCAGCAGATTTTAAGTCACCATAGCCAAAGGTCAAGGTCACATGGACCCCGAAAAGTCAATTTAAAGGTGTCAATAACTCACTGTCGTATACCTCAATGCCCATGAAATTTCACTCAAACATGCACAACTATAAGATCCATCAATGATGTGAGTTTCAAAGTCCAAGGTCAAAGGTCAAGGTCACAAGTGCGACTTTTACCTTAAAAACACTAATCTCTTCATAACTTCTGGATTTATTGTCCAGTTGCATTCAAAATCATCATCAAAAATAATATATACCCTCCAATGCACAAAGATGTCCTGCTACTTAGAGAGTGACTGTGCATGTGGATATATGAAAATATAAATGCACAAACTGACTAGGTCATGGCCTTCCACACAACAATGTGAGGAGGATATACAAAATGTTTCCCTCACGTGTTTAGTGCTGCGCCCCCTGGCCGCTCTGCAACCCCTGTCCTGTGTGCAGTAAGTAGCTCATGACATTGTCTGTGGTCTGAGGATGCTTGATACCAAATTTGGTGGCGATCGGTCAACAACTGTGGCCACGGCTGTCTCCTTTCCGCAGTAAGCGCTGCGCCCGCTGGCCGCTCTGCAACCCCTGTCCTGTGTGTTGTCTGGGGATGCTTGATACCAATTTGATGGCAGTTGGCCCAACGCCGTGCCTACAGCTGTCCCTTCCTGCGGTAAGCAATCGGCCAAAAACTGTCGGTACGCGGAAAGTGCTGCGCGCCCTGGCCAATCCGTAGCCCCCGTCCTATGCGCGGTAAGTAGCCCACGACCTTGAGGATGCTTGATAACAATAAGCGCTGCGTGCCCTGGCCGTTCTGCTGCCCCAATCTTGTGTGTGCAGCATCTTTGACACTCCCAGGGTTCCTAGGATGCTTCATACCAAATTTGGTGCAGGTTGGTGCAGATCCGTGGCCGTGGGGCACCGTTATCCCTCCCGCTGTAAGTGTTGCGTGCCCTGGCCGCTCTGCGGCTCCCGTCCCCTATATGTGGTGCCTATGACATTTCTAGGGAGCGAAGGATGAGTCATACCAAATTTGGAGCAGAGTTGTGCAGAACTGTGGCCTTGGGGCACCTTTTTCCCCCCTCTCATGGTAAACGCTGGCCTGGTGTGTAGTAAAAAGCCCCATGATCACACACACATACACGCGCGCGCGCGCACACACAGATAGATTATAGATTTCCCCACCTTCCCCCTCTTTCCTCCTTCGCCCACCCCCCTTCCCCCCTTCTCCCTCCTTCGTCCCCCCACCTCCCCAGGGTGCCGAGGATGCTTGATATCAACTTTGGTGTCAATCGGTTGAGAACTGTGCATAAAGAACACACAAACACACACACACACACACACACACACACACACACACACACACACACACACACACACACACACACACACACACACACACACAGACACAGAGACACACAGACAGACAGAGAGAGAGAGAGAGAGAGAGAGAGAGAGAGAGAGGAGAGAGAGAGAGAGAGAGAGAGAGAGGAGAGAGAGAGAGAGATTTTGAGAATATATAAGATGCATGGGTGGTAGCGAGGTGCGGGGAGAGAGGTGGGGGGTGGGAGTCATTCTGGTGGTGTGTCAGAATAACTCCCCTGGAGTCAAACTGACACACACACACAGAGTTAGTTTTGTTTATTCTAGTTTAAACTCCCAGGGAATTAACATTTTACGCATGAACAGTTTAACTCCCTGGGAGTTAAACATTCGAGGAGTTCAATGTTTCATTACACCGGCCATGCAAACTCCTATGTGTTACGACGGGCACCTCGGTTCGACCTCTTCCAGTACCCAGAATACTAGAAGTTAAACAGGATCTATCTAAACCATGTCCTTATATGGCTATCTGCCAGAGGAGACGCTGAAACACTCTTGTGTCATTTTTCGCTTGTTATCATCTGTTCTGTGATATATGTAACGTTTGTAAGATGGTACCTCTACACTCCTTGCTGCTAACAACTGCATGGCCAAACAGGGTAAACAACTCCTTCCTGCTTTCAGGGATGGAAACCTTCCACCCCAATACCCTCAGTACCTCTCCCTCCCATTCCTGACCCAATCCCAATCTGCCCAACGCCATTCTGCACACAGCAAAGCTGTCCACACACACAGCACACATCCCAAGAGGTTCTGTAGGGGATGTGGAATGCTGCAACCAACATCCCTAGTCTTTTTTTATCAAAAGTTTCTCTATCATAATTTTCTGTACCCATTTTTTTTTGTGTGTTGTTTCTATTTGTGCCTGTTTGGCGTACAAAAAAAGACTGGTTTGAAGTCAGTAATGCTGAGACAGTTGAAACAGATGATTTCAATATTATCATATAGAGTATAGAAAGGATAAATCAGAAAACATGCTCATGGTTTTAAGTATAACAGAATGAGGTTTTCCGTAATTATTTTTACGTACATTTTTTTTTGGAGAAAATATCTATCACTGTTGATCCCCGTTTTTTTTTTTTTTTTTAATTTTTTTTTTAATTAATGAAGAACCTCTTAGTGATGAACATTACAATTGCATGAAAGGAACAACTCCTTTATTTATTTTATTTATTATTTTTTAAAAAGTATTTGCCTATTTCAGTCAGGAGGGAAAGAAACTTAAAGAAAGAAAATATCTACATCGTAACTTCCCATTGCCCCCCCTCTCTCTCTCTCTCTCTCTCTCTCTCTCTCTCTCTCTCTCTCTCTCTCTCTCTCTCTCTCTGTGTGTGTGTGTGTAAAGTGTGTGTGTGTGTGTGTCCAAGTAAAGTTTGAAAAAGTCCAAGTAAAGTAGTAAACGAAGTGTTATTCCCAAAGCGTATACTGTCAGTAGTAAAATGTCTGCTAAGTTTCGAGAACTACTGAGTCATTTCCATCTGACAGTGACCTGTCTCTCTAGCCAGCAGCCCACAATATTGGAGAAACACACATTTCCATCTCAAACACAGTGTCACACACACACACACACACACACACACACACACACACACACACACACACAGAACTTTTCAGATAGTACCATAGCTGGCAGACTCCATTACGCTTTCTCTCTGGGAAGCACGTTTCACAGGCACAAAATGAAACGTCAGCTTAGACCGAATGTGGAAACAATTTATGGTCTCGTCAGCGGGCCAGTGAGTCCATAGAGGAGCTACTGCTGTGAGCAAGACCAGCCGATAGTGTCTGACCACCATCTCCAAAACTGTGTGGTCCTGAAGTTGACCTTGCTTGCTTGAAGAAGTGGTCTCTTTACTGTCAGAAAGTGATCTTATATTCGTCTGTAAAATTATGAAACAGATGAGTTGACGTTGTTTTCGGTGTCATTTTTTTTTTTGGCTGCTGCCATGTTTCAGGACTCTGGTGGGAAGTGTGGAAGCCAAGAGGGATTGAGAAAGTAGTGGTGGAAGGTGTGCCAATGAAATTTGCTCTCACTGATCCTTTTGATCCTGTTTTCCTATAAATGTGGTTATAAATGTAAATGGTGATAAAGCTAAAGAAAGTAGTGATGAGGCTTCATGGCATGTCAGTTAAACCCCACCACACGTCAAACCAATGATGTATTCAAAGAGGAATGAGGGGAGAGAAGAAAATAAGAAAGAAAGAAAAGCAAACAAATGTAAGATCTAATTATAACATAGCCATTGCAACAGCATCTTTAAAAATTAAATGCAAAGGCAAACGACACAAAAAGCAGTGTGTGTGTGTGTGTGTGTGTGTGTGTGTGTGTGTGTGTGTGCGTGCGTGCGTGCGTGCGTGCGTGCGTGCATGCGCGCGCACGCGCGCGCGTGTGTGTGTGTGTCTATTTGTCTATTTGTTTATCTGTGTACGGTTGCGTGCACACATGTGTCCATGATTAGGTACAAGAGAATGGAGAGATAACCAGTGAAAAAGACAAGCAGATGAGCAAACACAAATTGAGATAATGGGGTATTACAGAAAGCACACTGCACAAAAAGTATTCAAAGACAGACACACTGACAAAAAGGCAACACAAGAGGAAGAGACATTTAAAACAAGAATAAAACAAAAAGGGGGGGGTGTGGGGGGGGGGGGGGGGGGGGGGGGGGCGCAGCCGAACTCTCCTGTCGCTGACGTTTCCTGTCATTCAGCTTCACGTTCCGCCCAGCAGTGCCCTCTCACCTCCACAACTCCTTCATCTCCTGCTCAGCCTTTGAAACTGAAGCCGACAGTGTGCAGCGAAAGAGCGACGTGTGTGCATAAATCACGTTACCACCATAAAGACCTGCTTCTTCAAACAGTCAGCGCCACAGGAAGGGAGCACTTCCTTCTCATGTCTGGGAGAAACACGTGGACCTTTTACCACAGCCCAGCAGCAGAGGGCAAAAGCAACAGAAAGATCGTGTCAGACAGCAAAAAGACGCCCCTGCCAGATACAGCAAACTCGAATAATGCGTGTCCAGTCACGCGTCGGGATGTACATTAATCTGGTAGATTCCCTCAGCCTTAAAGGCCATGGCAGCAAACGCTAAATCTATGGAATAACATTTCCTCAGGTTTCTGAACAGGAAGGGTTGGCTGGTTCTGTTATAAATTTACAATCTCATAGGATGGGGGATGGGGAAAACAGAATCGAACACTAATGCAACATTTCAATGCTTTTAGTGGAGATGCCATCACGCATAACAATGTTTTGTATCCCTGATTTCTCTTGGTCCTATTTTGAACCAGCTTCTGTGGTTCTTTGTTAATTGTTATGGAGTGACAAAATGCACTGTGCTGCATAGAGTTGACTTGTATGCGTCAGTTTGGTACCACCATGGACTTGGCTTATTGTCGATTCATTTCTTCGGGCGGGTAAAAAATCACTGCATGGTATTTATGATGCGTAAAGACTCACAGGCACTTCTTTAACTGTGGTTAATCCCTGCTGTGTTACTGAGCTATATCAATTATGGTTGCACTAAATCTCCCTGTTCTGCATTCACATTAATCACATTCTTCATCATCATAATCAATATAATATTAACAATGATCAATTGATGATGATTATTAATGTAGAATATAACCACACATAATAACATTGACTATAACCATAAATTCGTCATCAGCATATCAATAACGACGAAACCTTCATGAACATAATCAAGATGCCGTTTTATATAACGAATGGGATCCACATGAGCTTTTCTCCAGTGTTGGCAGAGTTATTGAAACAAACGCAGACACACGTACAAATGTCAGTGAATACATTCTCAAGATCTACTTTCACAAGGTCAACCCATTTTCAAGCGTGTACGCGAGGGAAACCGAAAAATCTAATCAATCAGCAGACTTATTCCTTGTTCGCATCGACAACATCAGACGGAGAGTCGTGACTTTTTTCGTGTGGGCCACCATTGTGATCTGATTGGTCACGGAGGTCCGTGCGGAGACGTAGACGCCATGACGAATGTCTTATATC
>JADBJO010009359.1:52500-57500 GCA_016801955.1 Conus betulinus
AGACACAAATAGACAATACAGACGATCTTACTTTCACAACACCACACCACACACACACACAAACACCGCCAGGAGCGTAGGGAGGGCGCGCGCGCGCGGGGGACAATGGGAAGAGGGAGGGGGGGAGGAGAGACACCGACAGACAGACAGGGAGGGGGAGCGGACACAAAAAGGGGGGGGGACTCAAGATTTCTGGGGAGGGGGGGGAGGGAGGGGGCAGAGGGAGGCGCGTAAGGGGGGGGGGGGGGGGGGCACACACCACACACACACCAGGGGAAAGTTGGGAGACACCACACAGGAGGGTGAGAGGGGGGGGCGGGGGGGAGAGGGGGGAGGGTAAGGTCAGAAGCGGGCAAAATTCTAGTGGACTTGCCTCTCCAGTTCCACCCGCAGAAATGATGGGACACGGTTGTTGTGACGTGAGCAATTCCCGGGGGACGTCTGTTTGCGGAGTCGAATCAGTATGCGATCCCGCCGGTGTGCGTTCTGTGTGCCGCCTGGCTTTGTAATGGAATCAATAGATGAGCTTAGCTAGCATCGAACCACTTTTAATGGTATTCATTATGTCAGGGCGCGGCGCAAAATAATGGAGGGGGGGAAGAAATATCGGGGAATAAGGTCAGCAGAGAGAGAGAGATGATGGGATGAAGAGAAGAGAGAGAGAGAGGGACGGGTGACGACGAGGGCAGGGAGGCGAGAGGAGAGAGGAGAGAGAGAGAGGAAGGAGGAGGAGAGAGAGAACAGTACAGAGGCGAGACAGAGGACAGGAGACAGAGAGAAGGAGAAAACAGTACAGACGAGAGAGAGAGGATCGAGGAAGTGAAGAGAGGAAGACGGGAGAGAGAGAGAGAGAGAGAGAGAGAGAGGAGAGGGAGAGAGAGAGAGAGAGAGGGTAACTGAGGTATTATTTTGATTTTTTTTTATTAGTGATTTGATTTTTTCGTTTTTTTTTTTATTTTTTGGTTGATTTGGGAGGAGGGATTTGCAGTTTTTAACAATCAGATTTTTTTTTTGAGTCGGAGAGAGAGAGAGAGAGGGAGAGAGAGAGATGAGGAGAGAGAGAGAGAGATGGGAGGGAGAGGGGGAGAGGAGGAGAGACGAGAGTCAACAGGTTTGTTGTAGAGATAGGAACAGAGGCAGAGAGGGACAGGCCAAACAAGCAGAGAAAGAGATGAGAGAGATGCAGAGAAGAGAGATTGAGGCAGAGAGAAGGGAGAGACAGGAGAGAGAGAGAGGAGACAGCGAAGAGAGGATGGAGGAGACAGAAAAGACAGGGACAGACAGAAAGACAGAGAAAGAGACAGGTGTACAGATAGGAGCAGAGGACGAGAGGGAGAGCCAGGACAATCAGAGGAAGAGAGGGCAGAGACCGAGACAGAGAAGAAAGCGAAGAGCATGATGAGAGAGAGAGACAGACCAGAGAAGACGAGAGAAACAGACAGATCCAGAAAAACTAGACAGAGAAAGAGACAAAAAAAAAAAAAAAAAAAAAAAAGAGAGGAGAGAGACTGACAGAAGACAGAGCGAGAGAGAGAGAGACAGAGAGAAAGGAAGGACAGCGAACGAGCACAGGAGAGAGAAACCTATGAGGACGGGGAGAGGCAGGGAGAAAGAGAAGACAGAGGAGAGAGAGGGGAGAAGACACGAGAGACAGAGCGAAAGGGGACGGAACGACAGGGATGAAGAGAGGACAGAGTGGAGACGAGAAAGGAGAGGGACAGAGACGACAGAAAGGGAGAGAGAGAGAGAGAGAGAGAGGGCAGACGACAGAGTGGACTACTCCGTCACGAAGTCATGATTGATCTAAGCTGAAATGCCTTGAATAAGTAAATTGAGAAATTTCTTATTATGTTTTCATTCTGAGATGCCATTAGCAGGCTTAACCGAAACTGACAGGGATCCTTGGAAAACTTTGTCGGTACATATTGCGCTCTTAGACTGGATAATTTACAACAACATAAAACAAAATGAAGTTCGTCCTCTTTTCCATTTTTGCATAATGGACAAGTCAAATCTATACCAGTATATTTACTGTAACGATAGCGGTGTTCTGCTATGTCTGAAATTCCTAGTCTAAATTTGGTCATTGTCAACTTCAAGTGTTTAGCTAAATCCATTCGTAAATAAAGTTTGACATCGTGTACCGAACAAAAAGTCCGATACATGGTAAATCTATCACTATTTTTGACATGAAAGTCCATTCCTGCCACCTGCATGCAATTAATCTGTCTTTAAATTCACATAGAAATGATCTGTCATTTTGCACGCCTTGGTTTATCCAAACATAGCCATATCCAAATTGATATAACTTGCAACGGACATTTGAAGCCCAATTTCTTTTGTCTCTTGCATCTAGGTCGTATAACATCATATAGGCTTTCCGAGGTAATCTGTGATCATTCATTTTTGTTAATTTCAACCAGTATCGGATACAGCTTAACACAGAATTCAAAGAGATAGATATCTATTGGTCTCCCCATAGACAAAGTCATTGGGTGTTCGCATTTCAACTCCTAAAAATTTCTTTAATGCAAAGAGGTGCACTTTTTCACAATGGCGGGCTGCATCATCTAGTCCCCAAAGCTCTGCGCCGTATAGAGCAATGGGTTGAACCTGTGAATCAAATAACTTCAACAATAAATCTAAACTAGTATTCTTCAAAATATACAGTTTTTCTCATAATGCAGAGCAGAGCTTTCTTTGCTTTACTAACCAGGTCATTGCAAGCCAGTGTGAAACTGAGTTTTGTTGAAAACAGTATACCTAAGTATTTATAAGCATTTACGACAGGCATAACAGCATTATTATATGTCCAATTTTCTCTTGCTGCTAAGTAGCCCACCTTTTCTAAACACAATTATATTGCTTTTGCTTAAATTCACTTTCAAATCAAGTGAAAAAGCTGCGCGTTGCAGACTGTTTAACTGTGTCTGCAAACCAATAACTGTTTCTGATAATAGTACAATATCATCTGCTAATAACAAAATAAAGAGCTCAAAATAATCAGTTGTAAACATTGCACCATGCCTACCATTTTGAATTATTTCTATGGCAAGTTCATTAATAAACAAAGAAAATAAAAACAGGACTGCACACGTCACCTTGCTTAACACCATAGGTGCACATGATGTCCAAATATCAGTTAGTTTATGTCCACACCGTATCTTAACTTTAACATTATTATACATACTTTTTGATGCAATGTATAAATTACCATTTTTATACCATTTTTAACTAAAATTGACCAAAGAATTTTCCTATTAATGGAATCAAAAGCTTTCTCAAAATCTATGAATGCAACATATAAATTTTCTGTTTGAAAGAGAACTGTTTTTGTATGACAGCTAACAAAGTAAACATATGATCAATAGTTGAATAGTTCTTTTTGAATCCTGCTTGATATTCTCCAGTAATGTTATTTTCCTCAACCCACTCTTGTAAACGATGATTAATAACTGTACTATAGATCTTGCTACTAATATTGCATAATGAAATGCCCCTGTAATTGTTAGGGTTGTTGACATCTCCTTTTTTGTACAAGGGAAGCACAAATACTTTCTGTCCAACTGTCAGGAAATATACCTTTCTGAAACAAAGCATTAAAGAATGTGACAAAGAAATCTACAACACAATCACCTGCATTTTTTAACAACTCTCCAATTACTCCATCCGGCCCAGCAGCTTTTCTCATCTTTATCTTTCTAATTGCTAAAATAACTTCTTCCTTTGATATTGGTCGGTTGAAATAAAACATCATTACCATCAACATTCAATTCGTCCCTCGTCTGGTTCACTTTCTTTTTCGAGTAAAGCTTTGAAGTGTTCAAACCAGTTGTCCAAAGTGATATCATTGCTAAACGTGTTTCCGTTTACATGAAAGTTTATTTACATTTTTCCCAAAATTGCTTTTGATCATTCACCGAAGATAACAATTCATCTAAAAACGATTTGTGGAAATCCTTCTCTTTGCGCTTTAACAAAATGTTTATACTCTCTACGTGCAGTACAAAAAGCGTTTCCGTCTTCAGAATATCCTGTTTGACGGGATATTCTGTAAAGCTTTTCTTAAATTTTTCTTTTTGCTGCCTTACATTCATGATCATACCAGTCATCTAATTTATCATTATCACCAATTTTGATCTGCCTATTCATGCATTCAGCACACTCGTTTTAATGCAGTCGTTAAATATAGACAAAGCTTCGTCAATATCAAAATCAATTAAACTTACAGCTAACTCTAACATCTACGAGATTCCTCAGACTGCATTGAGTCAATAAAACACCGGTGATGCAGTATTGTTCCAGACTATCCTATTGAATGTTTGTTTCTCTTCTTGAGTTTTCATATTGTCATGCTCTCCCGAAAAAGTTAAATGTAATTCAAGTGGCATATGATCTGAATGAAACATATCACGAATATTAAGTTCACAGAAAGATTCAAACATAGCAAACATATCACTCGACATTAAAAAGTAATCGTTAACACTACTACCTGAATCTGAGATGTATGTGTAGCAACCATAGCGGTCGCCATTACATGCACCATTCAGAATACGTAAATCAAATGTAGTACATAAATTCAACAGAAGTTTACCATAGCTATTCAACACTTTGTCTTGAGATTTCCTGTTTGTGTTGATCGAACTACTTGTTTTTAATGACTTAACAAAATTTTCACTGCATAAATCATTTATATTTATATCGGCAGTTCGACTGTTGAAATCCCCTGACAATACTAAGTAAACATCATGAAATGCAACAGAACAATCTGCCAAGCATTCTTCCAAAAGACTAATGCCATTGTTTACATCCAGAAAAAAAGAATAAAATGGTGACCCAGGCGGAACATATACACACATATACAAACATATCCTTCATGGTGCCTAATACAGCTCTGTCTATGTGCAAAACAATAATATTATTGTAGTCTACGTCAACAAAACGAACAAACGAACAACGGGGCATACACTCTCTTTATTAGGCACACAACTCCACCCGAA
>JADBJO010009359.1:62500-65000 GCA_016801955.1 Conus betulinus
CAAATCTTAAATAAATGTTAGCGAACCGCCGAGAGAAAACGTGGACAAAACGAGTCGTGTTGTAGCGAATCGCCGAGAGAAACGTGGACAAACGAGTCTTTGTGGACTCATTTGTCTACGTTTTCTCTGGGCGGTTCGGTAGCATTTATTTCAGATTTGGTTTAGATTTCCGCCTGCAGTCGTCTCACTTTGCAACTAGACCCCTGTGTTCGTTTGTTTAAACAAATCGCTGAAGAATTTAATTTTATTAACTAGTAATCTCTCTCTCTCTCTCTCTCCTCCTCTCTCTCTCTCTCTCTCTCTCTCACACACATACCACACACACACACACACACACACACACACACACACACACACACACACACACACACACACACACACCCATCACACACACGCACACACACATTTTATCTGTTTTTTTTTTTTTTCTAATTGTTTACAGATTTGTACTGTGATTTCACGTCATTTTTTTTTAAACCTCGAATTAGATCGGCCCCGCAGACACACAAACTTTTTACAAATGACAATCTAGCTACAGAAAGAAGAGAGAGAGGAGAGTCAATTGATCTTTGATCCAGCTGTGTCCAAAGCAATCAAGACTGAAACGAAAGAGAAGGAGAGAGAGCGAGAGTGAGAGGAGAGGGAGAGAGAGAGAGGAGAGATTGAGATGAGGATTGGTCTATCTTGTTAGGAGGCTGGAAGATGAGCTGCCTTCATATCCTTTCATGTCTAGATCTCTCTCTCTCAGTCTCTCCTCTCTCCTCTCGCTCTCTCTCTCTCTCTTTCTCTCTGCCTTCAGATACTTTCATCTCTCTCTCTCTCTGTTCTCTCTCTCTCTCTATCTCTCTCTTCTGCGTCTCTCTCTCTCTCTCTCTCTCCTTTCTCTGTCTCTTCTCGCTCTCTCTCTTTCTTTCTTTCTTTCTTTCTGTCTGCTCTGTGCTTTGTTGTTTATTTACAGGGAGTCTGGCTTTATTCTTCACTGATGCATGGTGCGGTAGCACTTTCATACTGCTAAAACCAGCTATACATGTATACTGAGAAATTGAAAATAGGCATCCTAACCTACTACCCATTCCACCCGATCGCTACACCCTCACACATGCATTCTCTCTCTCTCGCTCTCTCTCTCTCTCTCTCTCCTCTCTCTCTCTCTTCTCTCTCTCTCTCTCTCTCTCTTTTGTGTCAGCCATTCTCTTTTCTGTCTCTCCATATCTTCGCACGCACGCACACACACACACACCACACACACCACACACACACACACACACCACACACACACACACACACACACACACACACACCACTGTCATCCTTCTGTTTGTCTTTCCAGCTTGAGCAGCGCACTGAAAACCCTAACCCATATGAAAAACAAAATCTGAACAGACAAAACAAAAACCATGGTAGACGCACATATCCCAAGATATGAGAGCGGCAATAGAATGCCAGTGCATAAACCAGAATATCGGGAGGCTGTTGTCTCCAGAATGGCTCTGTTCCAGAGGGTGAACGCGCTCGCATTTCCCGACAAACGTCGCATCTCTTGGGCCCTGCTTAATGACCGCCGGGGGCCTCTTTGACGCTAAGATGCATTTCAATGTCAAGCATAGAGAGAAGCTCTGCTACAGGCTCATGCCAGAAAAGAAAGAATTATATAGCCGTATCTTCCTCGTGTGTATGCTCACTTGCCTTAATAAAATGTGGAGAAAAAGAACTGGATGTTGTGGCCGTTGATGACCCACTCTCACGGTGACCTCAGATCCATTGTTTCCTTCATTGCCGTGTGTTGTCCACTCAACGTCAGTGCTTCCAGTGTATCATTGTTCAAGGCTGTTTGAATCTGCAGATTGATGGAGGCGGCCTTTTCTGCGGAGGACACAATACTGGGATGCCCTTTAAGAAGGGTTTGGAGTTATCATCGCAACAAATTGTGCCTCGTAAATCTGGGCAGATGGAAGCAGGTCCAGCAGAGAGCAGAATTAAACAGGTCTTGATGGAAGTGAGCTTTTAGTTTGTGTGTGTAAATAGAAACTGGAAGAATGTACAGAGCATGTTTGTTTGTTTGTTTGTTTGTTTGTTTTTGTGGTTTTCGTTTGTTTTCGATCAAGTCTAGAAATGAGCCGAACACTGGAAAGGGAGACTGACAAGAGAACAGAAACACAGAGTTAGGGGAAGGCGGAACTATAAAGAGGGTGGGGCGCAGGCTCATGATGCTGACATTCAATGTCAAGATCTTTTTCGTCTTGTGTGGTTTGAGTTTCTGTTGTACTTTAGACTCAAGATTCACACCACTTGATGGATGAACTCGGTGTTCAAAGTGCTGAACATAAGAAAAAAACTGTATTGTTGATGGTGCCAAACTCCTAATGTCTCACGTGAGTGGGTGAGTAACACACACACACACACACACACACACACACACACACACACACACACACACACACACACACACACACACACACACACACGCACGCACGCACGCACGCATGCAGCACGCACGCAC
>JADBJO010009359.1:72500-75000 GCA_016801955.1 Conus betulinus
TTTCCTTCTTTGTTTCAGTATTCTTTGTGTCAGTTATTAATATTATTATTATAATTATTATGAACAGTTCTATAGCGCCGATCCTCAGCTAGAGACCAAGCTCTAAGCGCTTTACAATCCGCATTCACGTTTACACAACGGGCTGCCTACCTGGGTAGTGCCGACTGAAGAGCTGCCTGCTGGCGCTTCATTCAGTCGTTTCCCGGTTCATACAGTCAATACCGTTCCATTTCCTTATTTCATTCTTTCCATTTCTCACGCATGCTATGTGTAACGTGTTATCCATACCAACGGCCACACTGCGATTCTCTTCCGAAAGTTGGTGATGGGATTTTACGTGTGTGTGCAAGATGTGCGTGCGTTCACACACGGAACCTCGTTTACATTTAGAACGGATATTTTGACATATTTTCCTTTTCTTTTTGAATATCAGAGAATTCACTGTATTCATAACTTCTTAGTATATGATTTTACTGTTCAAACTTCTGTATTACACTTGAGTTGTGAAACTTTTTAAACGGCGTTTAAAAGAAAAAAAGTACTAAAATCATAATCAGAATCGTAGTCCCAAATGCAGAAAGGGCAGAGAAAGAGGGGTTGATCTTTCTTTGTTATCTTCCCTCTCATTAAATCCATCCTCCATCTCCTCTCTCTTTTTCCGGACAAACTATTCTCATAAGAGCAATGAGCATCACTGGACATTAAATCTTAACGATGTTTACCCACAGCAGACGTGGCCCGTCTGGAATAAACACACGGCGGCTGGGGAGCAAGAATGGACATCGGCAGACACGAAGTGTTTGGATGTTTGCGCAGTTTTAGTCCATTGACCATCTTCGACGAGCACGGTGCCAGGGAGCAAACAACGAGCTGATTGACGGAGACACGACGATTGGACAGAAGGAAAGGGGAATTTGGCTCACCATGGGGCGTGTTTACTTTCTCTGTCTGGAAGAATGAGCGAACACTGTGGTATGTGGTGATTAACGTGGCACTGCGTGACCAATTCCTTACTGTGGATTTGATCGCTGTCTGCCAGAGTCTGCTGAGTCAGTGCTAGAATGTATTGTGATCATAACGGTATGATTATAAAGAAATGAATCATCGTCATCGCGATCATCATTTATCAAAAAAACCCCACCAGTTTCATCCGATCTTGGTGTCTCTTTTTCTCTGACTTCTTTCTCTATGATATTTGTCCATACCTCTCACCCACCCCATCCCCCCCCCCTCAATCAATCACATTACTCCCAATCTGAGTTTTCTTTCTGTGGCTTAGTTCTTCTCTGTTTCTCTGCTTTGTGTCTGTCTGTCTGTCAGTCTGTGACTCTCTTTCCTCCCTCCCTCCACTCTCTCTCTCGCCTTCTCTTCCTCTTTCTCTCTCGACCACACACACACACACACACACACACACACACACACACACACACACACACACACACACACACACACACTGCGCGCGCGCGCACACACACATCTTGCCTCTTTCTTTCCAGCTTAACACACTCAACCCCCACCCCCTTCACATAACAGTAAGAATATGAAGCCTGACGCTACACGGCATTGGATATACTTGCGCCGTCTGTAGCATAATTGTGCATAAAATCACAGTATATGAGGCTGTTCTGTACAGAATGGCTCCTATTGAGAATCAAATGTGATTGCATGTCCCTACAAACGTCCATCTTTGGGCATTTCCAGGCCCCTTTGGAGATGAGATGCATATTGACAGAACGCATAGACAGCAGCCCTGACACAGTCTCAAACCAGAAAACAAACTCTGCAGCCTTATCTGGAGCGTTTGTCTGCTCACTCACCTTAATGAAATGAAGAAAAGACTGAGCTGTGTGGCTCTTTCACGCCCTATTTTCATATTGGCCTCCCATCGATTTTTTCCCTCCACATCCATGCATTTTCTTTTCCATGTCCACGCTTTTTGTATGTCTTTTATTGAAGACAGCCAGTATCGGAAGATTCCAGGCAGGGGTCTTTTCTTTGAAGGACACAATACACAGATTCAGTTCAAGGAAGACGTCTATTTATCACCACAGAGAAAGCCATATTTGATTATCACCACAATAAACTATGCATCAGAAATTTAAGCAAATGGAAGCATACCCACTTTTAAGCAGAACTGCACAGGACTCGATGGAAGCTAGCTTTCAATTGGTGTTGTTTCTTCGTTCTCTTTGTGTCTCTGGTCGTTTAGGTGCACAGCTTAGCACTGGAAGAGGACGCTGAAAAGAGGGAGAGGGAAGAGCACAAAGGGGATGAGAAGGGATAGGGAATGGGTGGGACCGCGGCTGGATAATAATGGTGACGATGTCAATGTCAATACCCCCCCCCCCCCTCTTTTTTAGAATTCTGTTGTGCTTTCACACTCAGACTACAACCATATCGATTTTTTTTTTTCTGCGCACACAGGCTGATACTCCTGAGGACACTCCCTGTATAGACAGGCAAAGATTAATCCCATCTACCCAACAAAGGGAGTAGAGTT
>JADBJO010009359.1:80000-84624 GCA_016801955.1 Conus betulinus
TCATGAATCAGTGTGTTCAGATCATGCCATTTCTGCTGTTGCCTAGGGTTTAGACTGAGTTGGTGCCTTGTTTGTTCAGGAAGGAGATCTTTTTTCTCTGCTATCCATTCTGTTCGTCAGTCTGTCAGTGTCTTTGTGAATGCTTTTATCTAAAGATTATAAAGCAATGATCCTTTCCTACCCTGTATCTATGCACGTTATAGAAGCGTAAACGTATTCAGCTTCAGTATTATCAGTCTTTTGGCCCACGTGCTATAAAACAATATCAGTAATTTAGTGTTTTTGAGATGTTTAGTTTATTTTTTTGTTTCGGTTTACGATTGGACAAAAAAAGTCACACCGAACAATCTTTTCAAATGTTCTTGAAAAATGAAAATGCTTCGACCATACTAAAATCTCTGACCAGGTTTTGCTTAAATGCTTAGGTAAAAAACGATGTGTTTTGGCCTCTTTCATTTTGCTAATATACTGAAATTTAGTGAGCAAACCGTTTCTGGAGTGATGAATTGAAATGAACTTCAAATGCAATAAACGTTGTAAAAAGTATCACAGTTCTGGACACCGCTTTCATTGGGAAACGATGCAATACAAGATAACCTCAGTCAATTCTGATACAAGTCTAAATTGATTTTAGATACTCAAATGCACACGGTTCTTCTTTGGCTGAAACCATTTTGGACTTCAGACCGTGATAAGATTTTTTTTTTAGCTGCAGTAGACCTTTCACGCACATACCTACACCCCTCAACCAACTGCTCCACCAACTGCTGTCCCCCCTCTGTCTGTCTGTCTGCCAGTCTGTCTGTCCGTCCTGTCTGTCTGTCTATCTGTCTGTCTATCTGTCTGTCTGTCAGTCTGTCTGTCTCTCTCCTCTGACATATTATTCTCATTAAACTGTCATAGAAAGAATTTGCGATGCCTGCATGGTGGTCGACAGTTTTGAATAAGTACGGATGGAACCAATGGAGAACAGAGATCATAGAAATCAAATTTGACGATGCCTTGGTGGTCGACAGTTTTGAATAAGTATTACGGATAGAGAACGAGAACAAACATCATCAGAAATTAGGTTTGCGCAATTTGAGCCTGAGCTAGCTGACTGAGGAAACTAGATGCTGGGACAGAATGACAGGAGAATTCTACACACCTTTTTCCTGTGTTTGATTTCTCCGCCTGGGAGCGAGATGGACATTAATTAAGTAATATGTTATGAAAATGGAACCGCGTAGCGAGTTCCACGTCGCGCATGTTGCTGCTGGCTGTCTGTGTGGGCTAAACCTTTGCCGGGGTCTACTATAATAAGAGAAGTACTTTACGGCAATCTTTCTTTCAAGCAAGCTTCTCTCCCTTGATGTTGGTTTCTCTTTCACTTCCTGTCTGATAACCTTTTGATTGTTTTCTCCCATTGTTTCCCTTCTCCCTTCATTGTTTCCATCTCCTCCCTCCCTCTCTCTCTCTCTCTCTCTCTCTCTGTTGGTTTCTCTCTCTCTCTCTGTCTGTGTTGGTCTCTGGTCTCTGTCTGTCTGTCTATCTATATCTATCTATCTATCTATCTATCTCTATCTATCTATCTATCTATCTATCTATCTGTCTGTTTGTCTGTCTTTTTGCCTGTCTCTTTCTATTTCCTCTCTCAGTCTCTATCTCTCAGTCTCTGTCTCTGTCTCTATCTCTCTGTGTCTCTGTCTCTGTTTCTGTCTCCGTCTCTCTCTCTCTCTCTCTCTCTCTCTCTCTCATTGCTCCTCACACAGATTGCCATGCCTCCTCCCGCTGTCTGCCACTCCAATCCCAGTGTGGTATCAAACGCCAGTCCTTCTGCCCATTCATGTCAACAAAATGCCTGCAGCTGTCCCAATATATGACCGCGGCATGACTGGCCCGGTCTGCATAAAGACACAGTATGGGAGACCGTTCTGCTCCCAAAATGCTCGTACTTAGGGTTGAATCTTCTTGCATTTCCGCTGCATCTCCGGGGCCTAAGTTACGATCTCTTGAGCCTGGTGGAAAGTGAACGGTATCGGGGGCCGGAATAGCTCAGCTCATAGAGCGCCGGACTTGTAATCCTGGTGATCCTGGGGTTGTAGGTTCGAATCTCCAACGGGCCGTCTTGTTACAGGGGGATTTTTCCTTTGGAGTTAACGTTGGATCTGATTCCACTTCCAGAGAGTCATTCAAATGAGACTATAAACAGAGCTTTCATGTGTGTGTGTGCGCACGCGTGACACCTTGCACACACGTAGAATCACATTACCAACTTGCAAAAGTGCAGGTCAGTTTGGTCATTGGCATGGAGGACACAGTATACATAGCACGCGGCGCGAAAAACGAAAATACCGAGTGACTGACAGACTGAATCACGGGAAAAGATTAAAAGCCAGCAGGCAGCTCTTCAGTTGGCTCTACCTAGGTAGTCAGCCCGTTGTGTGTAAACGAGAGTGTGGATTGTAAAGCGCTCTGAGCATTTGTCTCTAACTGAAGATCGGCACCATCTAAGTCCTCTTAATTCATCATCATAATGATGATCATCATCATAATCTCCCTCCTCCTCCTCCTCCTAATCATCATCATCATCATCATCACCACCACCACCACCACCACCACCACCATCATCTCCATCATCATCATCATTATCATCATCATCATCATCATCCTCATCTCATCATTCATCACCATCATCATCATCATCATCATCATCATCATCATCATCATCATCATCATCATCATTTATCATAAAATTGTGTTTACACTCTTAAACCAGAATAGAACACACCCTGACTCTAATTTTTTTTATCGTGTACGCGGCTACTTGTCTTAAGGAAAATCAGAAGAAAAAAAAATGTAATGAATTTTGAGTCCATTTATAGTCCATTCTCATGGTGACGTCAGTTCGACATTTACCCCCTCCACCAGCATGCATTTTCCCTTCCACTGCTTTGCTTCCAAATGCGCCTCCATTGTAGATGTTCCATGTCTGAAGATTCATGGAGGGTGCCTTTTTTTTTTTCTCGAGAACACGATAATGGGATTTCATTCAAAGAGTCTTGCGATATACAAATGTAGGTGGATGGATGCACAAGAGAAACAAACGAACAAGACGGGGCACGATGAAAGAGCTTTTGGGTGTTTGGTTTTGCCCGGGCCCTCAGTTGACGGGAAAGCTGGAAAGGCCAAGGGAAAAGAGGGGGGGGGGGGGGGGGGGGGGGGGGGAGGGGGGGAACAGAGTTGGGGGAAGAGGCAAGGAAGGCAGAGAGCGTAGGGAGACAGTGTGTAAGGTTTCTGTCACTGTCCAGATGGGCAGATTTTGCTTCTTGCGCTTGCAGGACTCCAACCAATTTGATGGGTGATTTGGGTGATTAGATGAAGGACAATAGGGTAGACTAGTAGACTCATGGCCTCAAAGCTCATACGTCTTGCGTACTTGTCTGATTCTCTATTATCATCTTGTGTTTGCGGTATTCAACCAATTTGATGGGTGATTTGAGTGATTAGAAAAAGTGGAAATAGGGGAGATTTACAGATCGATGATCTCAAAGTTTAATATCTCTTGCGTGATTGCATGATTCTCTGATGATCTCAATGTGCTGGAAGGAAAGGTGCGAATCAGGAGCGTGGCCCTCTGATTCTTCAGTGGGATAAAGCTTGTCAGATTCTAACTGGAAGATATTCATTTTTGTGTGCATGCACATGATACTGCCTATCATTAGATAACACTTGAATACATCATTTCCACATACTCAAAACGTCTGTGTGTGTGTGTGTGTGTGTGTGTGTGTGTGTGTGTGTGTGTGTGTGTGTGTGTGTGTGTGTCTGTCTGTCTGTCTGTCTGTCTGTGTGCGTGCGTGCGTGCGTGCGTGCGCGCGCGCGCCTTTGTGTGTGTATGTGTGTGTGTGTGTGTGTGTGTGTGTGTTGTGTGTGTGTGTGTGTGTGTGTGGTGTGTGTGTCTATCTGTCTGTGTGCGTGCGTGCGTGCGTGCGTGCGTGCGCGCGCGCCTTTATGTGTGTATGTGTGTTGTGTGTGTGTGTGTGTGTGTGTGTGTGTATGTGTATGTTTGTGTGTGAATGCGTGCGTGTGTGCGTGTGTGTGTGTGTGTGTGGGTGTGTGTGTGTGTGTGTGTGCGTGGTGTGTGTGTGTGTGTGTGTGTGTGTGTGTATGTTTGTGTGTGTGTGTGTGTGTGTGTGTGTTGTGTGTTTGTGTGTGTGTGTGTGTGTGTGTACATGCTTGTGTGTGTGTGTGTGTGTGTGTGTGTGTGTGTGTGTGTGTGTGTGTGTGTGTGTGTGTGTGTGTGTGTGTGTGTATGTGTGTGTGTGTGTGTGTGTGTGTGTGTGTGTGCGTGCGTGCGTGCGTGCGTGCGTGTGTGTGTGTGTGTGTGTGGTGTGTGTGTGTGTGTGTGTGTGTGTGTGTGTTCGCGCGCGCGCGCGCGCGTGAATGCGTCTAACAGAGAGACAGACAGACAGATGGAGAGTTTTGGACATAATCATATTTGGCTCTCCAGCCCGCAAAAGCAGTATGCATGTGATGATGTGATCAGTTACCTATATGATTGGCTTTAGAGTCGATCCGCTTTTTTGCTGGTTCATCATCGAAAATCGAACTATTTTACTAATGTTCAATACCCCGTGGTAAG
>JADBJO010009360.1:9186-14186 GCA_016801955.1 Conus betulinus
TTAGTTTTTGTATCTTTTTTTTGTTTTTTTGGTTTTTTTTTTTATTTTGTGTGTTGCGTTTCGTTCGTGCGGGCGTGCCCGGCTTGCTTGTGTTGTGTTGTTTGTTGTGTGTGATGTGTGGTTTGTTGTGTGTTGTGTGCGTGGCGCGCGCGGCGCGCGCGCGTGTGTGTGTTGTGTGGTGTTGTGTTTGTTTGGGTGGTTTGTGTGTTGTGTTGCGTTTTTGTGCGTGTGTATTTGTGTCAATGTTGACGTGTGCGTGCGTGCGGGCGTTGCGTGCGTCCGCGTGCGTGTGGTGTGTTGTGTGTGTGTGTGTGGTGTGGCTGTGTGTTTTGTGTGGGTGTGTTGCGCGGGACATAGAGGATAGGAGAGAAGAGATCTCTTCTCTAGCTCTCTTCTGCTTATCTCTCTCGCTTCTATCTATCTACCATCTAGATCTGCCTTTTTTTCAAGGATGAGGAAACTACCCTGGAGTTCCTCTTCTTCAAACGCCGCCCCATCCGGGAACAACAAGTGTTTTCATTTTCCCTCCATGCGATCTAGGAACAAGTGTTGATCATACATGCCATAAAAAATGAACCCGTCATTTAAAACGTTGTGCTGGCCTGAGTAAAATGATCATCGATGTGCAAGCGATTCCACTGGCTTTCTTGTAGGCTTTACATTTAGACGTGATACGGTCTCGTCGTCAACTGGGGTTGTCCACACTCAGTTTTCTTTTCCTCACACCCTCCACAACACCAATCAGATAACAGATTCTAGCCATTCATTTAGCGCCGAGCTGTCTGTAGTAGCAACAGATACCAATGCAGACATACGTCGACACTCCTTGCCTTGGCATAACAATTTCAGCACTAAAGCGAGGGATGTGAATTGCTCTCTGGATTTTTTTTTTTTTATTTTTTTTTTTAGAGAATTTGAAGAGGGAGAAAGTGCGTATGTTGAGAGGTAACGGTGAGAAAGAATGTACGCTGATGAACAGACACTATGATTTATCTTTTTTTATGTTTTCTTAAGAAAGGCGAATTACATGACGTATGCGTTTCGTACGGCCAGTGTGCGCGGTCGCTCTCTCTCTCTCTCTCTCGCTCGCTCTCTCTCTGCCCTCCTCTCTCCTCTCTCTCCTCTCTCCTCTCTCTCTCCTCTGTGTGTGTGTTGTGTTGTGTTTGTTGTGTGTGTGTGGTGTGTGTGTGTGTGGTTGTGTGTGTCGTGCACACATTGGTGTGTGGTGTGTTTGTGTTGTGTTGTGTGTGTGGTGTGTGTTGCTGTGTGTGTTGTGTTTGTGTTGTGTGTTTGGTTGTGTGGTTGGTGTGAGTGATGTGCCACATGTTTTGTGTATGTGCATGTGTGAATTGTGTAGGGGTGATTGGTGGTGTATGTGTGTATGTTACAGGTGTGTGATGCGTGTATGTCTATGTGCGTGGGTAAGTGGGTATGTATGTATGTGTGTGTGTGTGTTGTGTGCTGTGCGTGCGTGCGTGCGATCGTGAAGTGCGTGCGTCTTGTGTGTGTGGTGTGTGTGGTGTTGTGTGTGTGTGTGTTGTGTCTTGTGTGTGTGTGTGTGTGTGCGTGCGTGTGTGTGTGTGTGTGTGTGTGTGTGTGTGTGTGTGTGTTGTGTGTGTGCCGTGTGTGGTGTGTGTGTGTGTGTGGTGGTAGGTAGGTTAGGTAGGTAGGTAGGAGGGTAGGCTTTCCATGTTTTTTTTTTTTTTTTTTTTTTTCCTGACGCAGCAGCTGGTTGCGAGGTCAGAGGCAAGGTCACTGTCCTTCTAAGATCTAAACGTAAGCACTAAGTGCAGGTAACGTGAGTCTCTGCTGAGTGCACTGGTGAAACGTACAGTGAACTAGGCTCCCCTGTGAAGGGTGGCTTAATCGGACACGACAGGTTACGAACTAACCCTTCGGTTAACTCACTCCCTGCGGTTGTCTCCGCCAATCTCTCTCTCTCTCTCGCCTCTCTCTCTCCTCTCTTCCCAAGACATTGCTGATGCGACACTCTCTCCTCTCTCCGTCTCTCCTCTCGCTCCTCTCTCTCTCCTCTCTCTCTCTCTCTTTGACATTGCTGATGCTGACATACTCGCTCCTCTGCTTCTTATTTCTCCTCTCTTATTTCTCCTCTGTTCTTCTCTTCTCTGTTTGTCTGTCTATCTGTCTGTCTGACTATCTGTCTGTCTCTGACACACACACACACCACACACACACACACACACACACACACACACACACACACACACGCACACACACACACACACACCACACACACACACACACGTACATACTCACACACCTCCTCTCTCGTTCTCTACTACATCTCTCTCTCTCTCTCTCTCTTCTCCTCTCTCTCTGCTCCTCTCTCTATGCATCTATGTCTCTGTCACTGTCTCTCTCATTATAGGTTTTAAACGGTGTTGACGATTGATTTCAGAACCGAACAAGAGTGCCAGATATGATATCAAATGTCAGAGAGAGAGAGAGAGAGAGAGAGAGAGAGAGAGGGAGAGAGAGAGAGAGAGAGGAGAGAAGAGAGAGAGAAGAGAGGAGAGGAGGAGAGAGAGGAGAGAGAGGGAGAAGCGGAGAGAGAGAGAGGAGAGGGAGGGGAGAGAGAGAGACAGAGGGAGCTGAGAGACGACCAGAACATAGATGCCCTCGAGCACGCACCCGGAGACTCCTCCCGCTTCCTTATATCTCCTGAGAGAGGCTACTCCTCCCCCTTATGAGACAGAGATCTGGAGGCCCCCTTTTTCTCCAAAGCACCACCAGGGAGAGAAGAGACCCTCCAGCAGCCCAACGGTGACTGGGAGGAACGCAAAGAACGAAAAAAATGAGCCCTAGCAAACCGACACTTTTACATCACTTTACGACCCTCCACAGCGCTTTGTTACAACTCCCTCACTCATCAGCAATCCAGCACATACCCCCGAAAAACCCATGTACCGTGGAATCAATCTTCCTTGAAAGCCGCTGTGCCAAAACAAAGGCGAAAACCAAATCCAATGATGACTGAGTCGAAACACACACGCTGTGTTCAAGAATGATTTGTAGCCTGAGTTGTTTCTTTTTTTTTTTTAAATGTAAAGATAAGAAAAGGCATGAAACAGATTTACAACAGTCCAGTACAGAAAGTCTGTGTAGACACCTGTCAATCATGTAAGTAACAACGAGAAATCTAACAGGAGGGGTTGTGTCTGTGCTGCAGGCTGTGAAAAGTTGTCTGCAGCGGAATCAAAGAACTGGATTTAGCTGTGAGCAGCTTCATTGCATTTATCAACGGACATGAGACATGAGAGCTGAGCTAGCGATGTCAGTGATCAGCTGAAATCTGTGCATTTTCCATGAATTGTTTCCCAGCCCTTTGCAGCACAATGCGAATTCACAATCGCTTGCTGCTAACTTGAAATCAAGATGCCACACGGTACTCCTAGACCTGCTTGTCATTTAGTCTGGGCCGAGAAAACCGGCAGATGACTCTCAATGGCTTTTCTACGAATTACAACGAAATCTCTAAACAGACAGGCAGCCAGAATAATTGATGGTTCAAAAAAAGAAAAAAAAAGGTGGAAACGAAGACGGAAAGAAAAAAAATACAAGCAACCAAAAGCACCCAAAAGAAGCAAGAAAAACTCGTGTAATAATAGAAGAGAGAAAGAGTAGAGAGAGGAGAGAGCAGAGAGAGAGAGAGAGAGAGAGAGAGAAGAGAGAGAGAGAGAGAGAGAGTCATCAACTTGTCGCGATGACAATAGATCGCTTTTTGAGCTAGAAGAACAAACATCATTTACGTAAAAATCGCATAGCCCTACATAAGAAATACCATTCATATGTTAAGGAAACTAGAATGGAAAACAAACTTTAAACAAGTGGGTCCCTTTCGTTTAAAATTTCACTTAATCTTGGATACAAAAGATAAATAACTTTTGTCTTAAACACCACATATACCAACAATCCTTCCTTATTATGTTCAGCTATTGTCGTGTCCCAATGCAACAAAATGGATAACGTCCTATAATAAGTAGGCGGACATGTGTGAATGAAAACTCTTACCCATCAAAGAGCTGAATCAACAAATGGCTGAATACTAAAGTTTATGGCGATGCAGCGAAATGAAATTCGCAGTGTTTCATCTTCGAAATAAGCAGTAGTTCTGGCAAATAAAAGGGATAAAACATTTAGCCGTGAGAAGAACTCTGTATTTAACTGGACAACAACAATCATGTGTTCAGTGTTAGTCTTCATTCTGATGATAACTCAACTAAAAAAGTCCCAACAGCTGTAGGGACAGTGGACTCAAAGATTCACCACAGCTGTAGGGGCAGCAAACTCTCAGCGAGAACCATGTATCTGGCACAGTGTGACGGAAAGCGGAGCACGCCCCTCTCCTTCTGTCAACTTCTGCCCCTTGGCATATACTTACAAGACCTTCCCCCCCCCACCCCCACCCCCACCCCCCCACCCCCTCTCCCGAAGAAAAAGCCGATGCAACAAGTAGTTCGAAACTCACGACCGTCGACTATGCAGGCAAATAATCTAACCATTTAGCTACAGGCGCTAGGCCTCTCTTAATACCAGCGTTTACAGCGATCCAGGAAGGAATAATTGTTTTAGAAACGTAAGCAGCAGCGGAAGGGATGGGGGTGGGGGTGGGGGAGGGGGGGGCTATGGTCAGTGGTAGGGTCAGATGGTCTCCACGGACACTCCCCTTCCCCTTCATTTCAGTCAGACCATTTCAGCACAGGAATCATGTGTGTGTTGATGGACTGATATTTTAATGAAGGTGGAACAGACGCAGTGAGTAACTGAGGGATATTCACATAATTCCATGTTTTCCTTTGGTATGTTCAGAAACTGATATCCGTGTGGTGTGTGTGTGGTGTGTGTGTGGGTGTGTGTGTGTGTGTGTGTGTGTGTGTGTGTGTGTGTGTGTGTGGTGTGTGTGTGTGTGTGTGTGTGTCGCGCGCATGCGCGCGCCTGTCTGTGTGTTTTTCCTTGTGCGTTCATATTTATGAGAGAGT
>JADBJO010009360.1:39186-41686 GCA_016801955.1 Conus betulinus
CAACCTCTGATTCAAAATCAACCTTAAGAATACAGAGTTGAGAGGAAACCAAACCAAACTAACCGAAAACAAAGTAACTAGGTAGAAAAATGTAAATAAAATAAAAATTAAAGAAATATCAAAGGGTTTGCAGAACTGATATTACGTACTGTGCAAGAGTGTTAACCCGTTGATAGTTTCTTGTTTGTGGGTGGTGTGTAAGAAAAGCTCGCTTCGTTTCGTTTTGTTTCGTTTTTTGTTTTGTGTCGTGTGTTGTTTTTGCGCCGTTTATATTTCTCTATCATATCCTATCTGACGGTGTTAGACCCTTTAATTTCAGCTTACTTTAGCTTCGTTTACTTCAGTTTCAGTCTTAGTTTTGTGTTCAGGCCGGTCCCACAACGAACAAAAAAAATCCTGTTTCAAAAGGAGAAAAAATCGCTGAAATAAATATCAATGTCTCTTTATCTCTGTATCTCTCTAGCTCTTTATCTCTCTCTCTCTCTCCTCTCTCTCTCTCTCTCTCTTCCTCCTCTCTCTCTCGTCTCTCTCTCCTCTCTCTCTCCTCTCCTCTCTCTCTCTCTCTCGTTCTCTCGCTCCTCTCCTCTCCTCTCTCTCTGTGTGCAACTTAGATAGATTCACATCAGGTATACTTTAAGACATATATAACTGCTGTGGCCATTTTTAAAAGAAGTGTAAACAAATAATTATTCAAAACGGCTCGATGTAACAAAAGATAGATTTATGAAAGTCATATGGGCAAATACGCTCAGCAGATTGGACAGCCAATGTCCAGTCTGGACAGCGTGTAGAGTTTCACCACCTGTTTTTTTAGACTGGCTAACTATAACGAAGACAGGATGTTATAAGATGTAAAGGTAAGAAAAGTGTAACCAATATCAATATCAAAGACATTTGAAGCAGCCCAAACATGTAGAATAAAAACGTAGCGGACAACAACACAGCAAGATAAGAAAACATAACACTACAGAGTCAAAGAGAGTGACAGAAAAGCGGAAAATTATTAGAACAGATTTCAAGAAAGCAGGAATACAACTGATCACGAGAGTCCCTGGTTTGGGAGCTAGACATAGAGTGGCTGTAGGAAGGGAGGGGTTACCGAAAGGCAGTGTGGGTGGACGGGTAAGTAGAATAAGGGGCAAAGAGCGCTTCTGGCTGGGAGTAGAATATAGTGGTTTAAAACGTGGATGTCGATAAATGACAGGACGGGTTTACATGGTTTAACATGCCACAAATGCTCCCATTGCAACTGATGTTTTTGGTATCCTGTTCTCTGCACTCTCATCATACCTGAGTCCAGTCCGTCTGACAGTCCTTGTCCTTCCCCCTAGTTGTCATTATATTTCAGTGTATCAATCTAAGTATATGTCCTCTACGGCTCTGACATTTCCTGTTTTAGAATGTGCCTCTTCTATATGGATCAAAGAGTGCATTTATCTGTATATCTTCTAACTATCTGTCTATATATATATATATATATATATATATATATATATATATATATATATATATATATATATATATATCCACAGAGACAGACTGGCTAAATACAAACAACAAGCACAGGTAAGGGAAAGATGATATGATAAACAACGAAAGCCTTTAGAGCCGTTTTTTTATGTTTCGATATACTTTTGAGAGAGAGAGAGAGAGAGAGAGAGAGAGAGAGAGAGAGAGAGAGAGAGAGAGAGAGAGAGAGAGAGAGAGAGAGAATGACAATGACAATGACAACTTTAATGACAATAGCCTGATTAGCTCTAATGCCATGGAAGTGCAAAAAATACAGAAAATACGACAAATACGCATTATATAATGCATCAAACCAAGTAAATCCACTTTATCACAACCACTATGTGTCCGAAATTGGTCAACGTCAAATAATGAAACAAAACGACAAACATATTGAAACATATATCTAAGGACAAGTACACATTTTAAGAGAAAGCCTATACCACCACAGGGCTAGTATTTCCCACCCTATGTGTTCGATCAACCGACAAAAATGCAAACACATAACTGATGACAACATCGATATCTCTTATATCTTAAGTGACTCGTAAAACCTAATGACATAGAATTGTCTTAGATTAGGCCTAATTCAAAATAGAAAGTCTTTTCTGCCTTAGGTTATATGCGTCGTTAATGAACTTAGCAAGCAATTTAATAGTATCCTCATTTTCCGTTGACAGAATATCAACAAGATCATGTCTCATCACATCACGATTACTAAATAAACCACATGTCATACGTAAACCATCATATTCCTTACATGCGAACAAAAAATGTGCTTCATCCTCTAGTCCGTCTGCACACAATGGACATACAGCATTTTCAGGAACATCTTTTAAATACCAGCTTCTGTTCATAAACAGTCCTAACGTTCTCATTCTAAATCTTGCTAAGTATCCCCGGTGCCATTTATTTGTTATAATGTTTAGGTATTTTTCAGGCTGAAAGAAATCTTTAAATGAATTATACCAGGCGTATTTACTATTTCCTG
>JADBJO010009360.1:49186-54186 GCA_016801955.1 Conus betulinus
AGCAAAAGACCTAGGGTAACACCGTTCATGCGTGACCTCATCTCTCCAGCACTGAGATCCTCATGGCGGATGAAAACTTTGCCCGTTTCGTCATGACAGCAACAAAAACTGACCTGAGCAACGCTCCACACACAGGTCTAAATGTCAGTGGTGCAGAAGGTATGATATCTCACAAAACTCACCGCTGACTGTCAATGCAGAACACAAAGAATAACCAGGAGAAAATGAAGAAGAATCACGAGCACAACAAAACGTGTCCTTTGCAACTTCGTGTACCACAAGAACCCCCGGAGGAGAGAGAGAGAGAGAGAGAGAGAGAGAGAGAGAGAGAGAGAGAGAGAGAGAGAGAGAGAGAGAGAGAGAGAGAGAGGAGGGGGGGACAAAGCCAGAGACAGAGACAGAGACAGAAACAGACGCAGAGAGACAGACAGGCAGGCAGGGCAGAGAAAAAGAGGGAGATTATGATAAACAACAGAAGCCTACAAAACCATTTGGAAAGCTGTAAATCTTTTTTTTTTTTTTTTTTTTTCAGCTCGATATCATTTCGAGAAGAAGCCGTTATTGTTAGGTAATCTCCAAATAAATGTCGGTATAAAAATACTGTATGGCTAAAAACAGCCAACGATGCTGATGATTGAACACAGATTATAAACGGAGATAACGCCGCAGCAAGGCATATCTCATCTGTAATAAGCCAGAAAAAAAATTTCCGTTGACAATGATAGTATCACAACCGAACGGATATCTCCTGATCCTTCCTCTCCATCCCCACCACCCCCCCTACCCCCCTACCCCCGATGCCATCACTACAAAAATCAACACATAAACAGAAATCTCTCCCTCTTTTTCTCTGTCTCTCTCTGTCTCTCTCTGTCTCTCTCTCTCTGTCTGTGTGATTTTTATGTTGAGTTTGAAGAAAGGGTCATAAGAACCACATACCGCGGCTGAAAATACCAGAGATTCTGGCTGAAGCTGCTGAAGACGATCGATCGGCTATCCACCCAATCACCATTCCGGCTTCACTGACAGGTCTTCAGTGCATACCTAGAGCTGATTTTTCTGGCTACCTGACATGTGGGTCCTTTCTGGTAAAGGGATACCACTTTCTATGTTTTAATGAGACAGGGCGACAGAGAACGGACATCAGATGTAATCACAGGAGCAAGCTCAGTAGTACTCGCTGATGCGTCTCCTCCCCCCCCCCCCCCCCCCCCCACTCTCTCTCTCTCTCTCTCTCTCTCTCTCATCTTATATATATGTTGTTTTTTTCTGCCCAGACCGGCTCCTACCCAGAGTTGGTTTTGCTACGGGTCATTTGGGAAGACTGGGGGACCACACAGTCAAAGTTTCATCCATCTAGTGGATGCGTCTCTGAGCGTGTAGCTCAAATTGCCTTACCAACAATGTTTGTGTCTGTAAGCCTCGGACCTGAATGACGCTGAGATACATTATGAAAGTAAACAAAGAGGACAGCGCTGCCATGCAGTCTCTCATGGCAGAATGTACATCCGTAGTATCATCTTCACCATCCTCTTCATCACCTTCTTCATCATCATCATTATCCTCCTCCTCCTCCTCCTCCTCCTTACCATCTCTCTCTATCTCTCTGTCTGTCTGTCTGTCTGTCTGTCTGTCTGCCTCTCTCCCTCTCTCTCTCTCTCTCTCTCTCTCTCTCTCTCCCTCTCTCTCTCTCTCTCTCTCTGATTGGTGTGAAATGTACACTAAGAAATACAAAGGCCGTAAAGATACCTCTCCACATTGATTTATATTTTGATTGTCTAGGGTTTTTTTTTTCTCGATGTTGCTTGATTTCCAAAGTGTCGAATTAAAATAATATGCTGTCTCTTTTGTACTCACTCATCGATGCCATGAAATACCTTCAGAAACAGCAATGGAAATATGACCCAGTGGAGGAAGATATCATATGAAATATTGATGCCGTTTCTTCAAGTAAAAAAGAGCTGTAAATATTCCATAAATGTCAGTTGCATCAGTGCACTTTATAAAAACAGGGCAAGAACTGCGTGGGTTTCTATGTCTGAAAATAATCAACTCTGCATTATTCATTGACTCTGTTCAAATTTTTTTTTTCAGGCAGAAGTAACGCAAACTCTCTACCCCCAAAGAGTCTCTCTCTCTGTCTCTCTCTCTGACTCTGTCTCTGTCTCTCTCTCTCTTTCTCTCTCTCCTCTCTCTCCCTGTTTTTCTGTCTCCCTGTCTCTCTCTGTGTCTCTCTCGCTCTTTCTTCTCTCTTCTCCCTCCCTCCCTCCCTCTCTCTCTCTCTCCTCTCTCCTCTCTCTCTCCTCTGTTTGCCTCTCTGTTGTCTCTCTCTCTGTCCCTTGTCTCTGTCTGTCTGGCTCTCGTCTGTCCTCTCGCTCTCTCTCTCCTCTCTTTGTCTGTCTGGTCTGTCCTGTCTGTCTCTCTCTCTCTGTCTGTTCTCTCTCTCTCTGTCCTCTCTGTCTGTCTGTCGTCCTCGCTCTGGTCTGTCTGTCTGTCCTGTCCTGTCTCTCCTCCCTCTGTCTTCTGTCCCCCTCGTCTCTTCTCTCCTCCTCTCTCGTCCTCTCTCCTCTCCTCTCTCTCTCTCTCTCCAAAAAAAAGTCTCTCTTTTGAAAACTTCAAAACAAATGAACAACCTGTTTTTTGAAATCAAACAACATTCAAAAAGAAAGAATAAAGAAAGAAAGTCAAAAAAGAAAGAAAGAAAGAAGAAAGAAAGAAAAAGAAAGAAAGAAAGAAGGAAAGAAAAAGAAAGAAAGAAAGAAAGAAAAAAGAACAGATAGCCTCAAGCACAAAACCAGATTGTTCGATGTTAAAAGCATACCTTCGCTTGGTTGCTCGCCAACACAAACATATACAGCGCCTGCAAAAAACTACCCCCAAATCGATTCTCACTTTTATAGGCTTGAGCAACGTCGTTCAGTTGTAATCCTAGCAGGTTATGTTTTGTTTTGTTTTGTTTTTTATGTTATTTTGCTCTGTGTTGTTTTGTTTTTTCGATTGATCTTTTTGATCTGTATCTTTTTTGTCTTTTTTGTTCATTGTTCTGCTTTGCTTTGTATTGTTCTGTTTTGCTTTGTTTTTATATTGTTTGTTTGTTTGTTTTCTTTGGTGTTTGTTGGTTTGGGCTTGATTGATTTGTTTTTTTTAGTTTGCCTGGAAGGAAGTGGAGTGTGTCTGTATATGTGTGTGTTGAGGGAATGGTATGGGGAGGTAGGAGCGAGATGGAGTCTGCACGTGGGGTTCTGCAAGTCTTTTCTTTTCTTTTTTTCCAAAGAAGTCCAACGGGAACAAAGGAGTGAAAACATCAAACTGGTCTGTTGGTTGTACAGACCCCCCCCCCCCCCCCCCCTCCCCCGGCCTAAAATGTGTATTCAGAGCGTACACACACAGGAACGGAAACGATCAGACAAGTGCAGCTACGACAGATACTCTGTAGTAGTTTATCTGTCTGTCTGTTGGTATATCAATCTGTCTCTCTTTGTCTGTCTGTCTACCTGTCTGTTTGTCACTGTCTCTGTTTCTGTCTGTCTGTCTGTCTGTCTGTCTCTCTCTCTCTCTCTCTCTCTCTCTCTCATCTCTCTCTCTCTTCTTCTTCTTCTTCTTCTTCTTCTTCTTCTTCTTCTTCTTCTTCTTCTTCTTCTTCTTCGTCGTCGTCGTCGTCGTCTTCTTCTGTTGGTAGGAAATGACGTCAACAAATGACGTTTTTGTTCTGTTGCCTCTCCCTCTCCCCCCTTGTCAGAAGACTTCTTTGGTAATGACAATAAAATATCAAAGTGTCAAAAGTGTCAAAGTCCTCTCTCTTCTCTCCTCTCTCTCTCGTCAAGTCTCTCTCTCTCTCTCTCTCTCTCTCTCTCTCATCTCTCTCTCTCTCATCTGTCTGTCTGTCTGTCTCCTCGTTTGTTCTGTCTGTCTGTCTGTCTCTATCTGTCTGTCTTCCTGTCTGTCTGTCTGTCTGTCTGTCTCTCTCTCTCTCTCTCTCTCTCTCTCTCTCTCTCTCCGCTCTCTCTCTCTCTCTCAAAGTCACAAAACGAATGTTACATGTATTTGTTTGTTTGACGAGCTCAACTTTTACCTAGTGGTACATTCATTCATTCATTCATTCATTCATTCATTCATTCATTCATTCATTCATTCATTCATTCCATTCATTTTTCATGTCTATCATTTTTTGTTATTCGTTTGTCCATGTGTTCATGTGTACATACATTCATTCATTCATTTATTTTCATTTTCCATGTCCATTCATTTGTTTCATTCGTTTGTTCATGTGTTCATTCATTCATTCATTCATTCATCCATTCATTCTTTCTTCTTCTTCTTCTCTTTCTTTCTTCTTCTTCTTCTTCTCCTATTCTTCTTCTCTTCTTCTTTTCGTCTCATTCCCCTTCCTTCTCTCTCTCTCTCTCTATTCTCTCTCTCTCTCTCTCTTTCTCTATGTCTCTGTCTCTGTGTATCTTTCTTCTATCCCTGACTCTGTATCTTTCTCTGTCTGTCTGCTGTCTGTCTCCCCTGTCGCTGTCTGTCTGTCTCTCTCTCTCTCTCGCGTCTCTCTCTCCCCTCTCTCTCATCTCATCTCTCTCCTCTCCTCTCCTCTCTCTCTCGCCTCTCTCCTCTCTCTCTCGCTCTCCTCCTCCTCCTCCGCCCCTCCTCCTCCTCCTCGTCCTCTCCTCCCTCCTTCTTCTTTATCATCACTATCATCATTATCATTTTTTTTTTCTTTCAAGTCAATCTCCTCCTCCACCTCCTCTCTTCCTCCTCCTCCTCTCCTCCTCTTCTCCTTTTTCCTCCTCCTCCTTCTTCTTCTTCTCTTCTTCTTCTTCTTCTTCTTCCTCCTCCTCCTCCTCCCCCCTCCAACTCCTCCTTCTCTCCTCCTCTTCCTCCTCCTCCTCCTTGTCTTTTCCCTCTCAGTGTCAGAATTTACATTTTACAGTTTGATGATATTTGCCCACATCACCACACAGACTATCTTCAGCAGCACTTACCCTTCGCGCTGACGAACC
>JADBJO010009360.1:64186-66686 GCA_016801955.1 Conus betulinus
GTGGGGGAAAAACAAGCGCAGGCCAACAACTCAACTGTCCTCAAAAGTAATGACTTGGCAAAGATTTGTACTTAAAGGGGTAGGGGGTGGGGGGGGGTGGGGGGTTTGAAGATGGAGAGAAACTGGGATCATGAAATTAAGAAATGTATTATAGGTATGAAAACTCTTCACTAGCTGCATGAGGGAACCATGGTAATCCCCTTTGAAGGCAGATCTATTTGTATTGCCTGCTCCGAGGCCTTTCATCCGCTGGATCGGACTCATCAGGGAGACACGGCTGGTTGTGTCTGTGCTCCTCGTGTCAAATAGAGACACACCACAGTCCATAATTCTGTGGTGTTCTCACCATCAAGGGGTTTTAAAAAAAAATGCAACAGCACACCCCCCCCCCAAAAAAAAAAAAAAACAACAAAAAAAACAGCCAGTTCATTTATTAAATTATTTATTTGCTTATTTATGTACTTATGTTTTGCTTATTTATCTATCTATTCTTTTATTGACTCATTCATTCCATTGTTTGCTTTCTTAATGCGTAAGTTTTGTAGGTTTTTGAGGAAGCTATGGAGATATAAAGCGCTGGAGGGCTGCATGAAAGAAATCTTAGAAGTGTTCCTGGTCAATTCATGCTCACAACAATTATTACAAGAAGAATTATGATTATGTTATTGATGACGACGACGACGACGACGACGACGACGCTGCTGCTGCTGTTGCTGCTGCTGCTGCTGCTGCTGCTGCTGATGATGATGATGATGATGATGATGACGATGATGACGATGATGATGATGAGTGATTGATGATGATGATGATGATGATGATGATGATGATGATGATGATGATGATGACGATGATGATGGTGATAATGATGATGATGGTGGTAGTGGTGGTGGTGGTGGTGGTGGTGTGGTGGTGGTGTACCTTTTTTTTTTAATATTGTTGTGGCTACCTACCTTGATATGAAGTAGCCAACCCACACATGTCTGGCTACATAATGTGTAACTGACCACCAACTAGGTGATCGTCCATTGAACCTTTCTTTTTTTTGTGAATGGCTACTGGTCATGTGACATGCTACTCAATGTCGTCAGTCTACTCAAACTGTTGCCAACACCACGTCTACTACTACTTAACGGTGATACGCTGCCTCTGTAGACTAGCCTCTTTAGTACCAGCACCACGGCTACTTAAATCCAGCTAGCACCGCAGCATGTTCAGTACCTTAAGGATATTGGCAGTTTGCATTGGTGTAAGCACAAGTGTTGCGTTCTATATCAAAACGTGATAAACACTGCTTTATTTCACTAGTGTGATCCCAGTACCTTTACACAGAAATCTGCTTTCCTTTTACAGAATTTTTTCACACGTTGCTTGTCGGTGTCTCAACATTATTGACGGGATTGTGACAGTAAGGAGAATGATTGGATGAAAACAAAAAACAAGCAAATATAACAACAACAACAACAACAACATCAATAATAACGACAACAATAAAAGAATTCAACGATTGAAGAGTAAATAAAGTTAGTTAGATGTCGAAGACAGGTAACATTTATGGAATGGTGGCGTGGGTAGGTAGTAGATGGCGCGAGATGCTTCTAAATGTAAGTACTCAAAATATACGCTGCTTCATACATGAGACGAAAATAAGAATAAAGAGAAAGCTCTCCAGATAAGAATCAGATAAGACCACCGTTATTCAATGTTGTTTTCGTAATCTGGAAGGAAAGCACGCCGGATTGATGTGATACAGGTGAAGAATGCGCACACTGATGACGCAATACTTTTTAAATTGAATGTATTGAGTAGAGTATGTATATATATATATATATATATATATATATATATATATATATATATATATATATATATATATATATATATTTATATATATATATATATATATATATATATGTGTGTGTGTGTGTGTGTGTGTGTGTGTGTGTGTGTGTGTGTGTGTGTGTGTGTGTGGTGTGTGTGTGTGTGTGTGTGTGTGTGTGTGTGTGTGTGTGAGTGTGTGTGTGGTGTGGAGCAGAGAGAGAGAGAGAGAGACAGACAGACAGACAGACAGACAGACAGACAGACAGACAGACAGACTTTGACAAGACTACTTAGCGTTCGTTCTGAATTGATTTTTGAAAGCAAATTTAATACGATCTTTACAACAATATTGTAGTTAGGCAAATATTCAATAACGATTTTCCTTTCAGGGTTGTACATTTGTTGAAAAGTGGGACTTTTACTGACTGTCTTTCAAAAATCAATGTCTTTTCTTTCTTCTATATCTATCAAAAGTGACTCACGCACGCATTTTGGTCCAGTCACATACGTGGATATTACTCGGAATGACGAATGATTCATGTGATTTTTTTTCTGCCTCTTTAGCCACATTATGACCAGGATATATTACAACGTGAAACACATCCAAACTGATGTCCTCTCTCTCTCTCTCTCTCTCTCTCTCTCTCTCTCTCTCTCTCTCTCTATATATATATATATATAT
>JADBJO010009360.1:74186-76686 GCA_016801955.1 Conus betulinus
CGTTGTGTGAAATGTTTCCTTGTCAACATGTGACCTGAAGGCAGCGGGTTTTTTTTTTTTAAGTCTTACGTCGTGACCCTGACGTACAATCGGTACTTGTAACTTCCCAGCCAGTAGGTTGATGCAGTTTGCTCCACCGATATAACTGTTTTGAAGCAAAAAGTCTTTCTCATATACTGTAAGTCGTGCTCGACTGTGGTATTACCCTCTTTCATCGTGTTATCAAACGCGTGGTTCGGATTTGAAATAAGCACCCTGCTCGTGCTACTAACAAAATACAGTGTCTGTGGTGCGCCCTTAAGTACTTTGCGCTGTGACTTGCAGTGGAAGCTGAGTTGTCTATGTAGACATTATGAAGTCTGTTTGTAAACAAGGCTGGCTTTGGGGGCCGTTCGTTTTGCTCCCAGCGGCTTGCATAGCCACATTCGGCTCACCAAAACTGCCAACCACAGCAGCAACCAAGCAAGAGAGTGTTACCCTGGATGGTCTTGTTTCGATATCTGCACATGAAAGGGAAACGTTGACGGATTCTGAACAGACAGTTGTTATCAAGGATACTGTAGGCTCCACGGCATCAGCCCTCCCTGCTTCGCTGCCAGCAGGTATCACAGCCGTCCTTGGCTCATTTGGAGCGGCAGCAGACCGTGAGGAAGTGAGGCCAGCCACTAGTGGTTCCTCAGTACCGACTGGAGGTGATGTGAAAAGAGTGGTGACGAAGAAGACGGTCACTTTCTCAGACAGTCAGCTACGTCTGAAGACCGGTGCAACCTTGATGACCGACACTTTATCAGCCTCGGCAACATTCCAGACTGAAGTCACACAAGTATCTGCCCAGTTGCAGATGACACCAGGATACCAGACGGGTGCTGTCGTCTTTCCCGTTTCTGAGAAAGATGTGTCCACATCTACGGACAGTTTGTTTGTGGTAAGTGGTGTGCACAGCAGAAATACACCCATGTCCGATGATTGGCAAACGACGACAACGCACAACGAACTTTTGTTACCCACGGGTCATCCTTTGTCAGAACAAGGCAAAGACATGAAATCATTGGCCGCATCTTTTCGGACGACAGTCAAGGCCAGGGTAGAGCTGACAGCGACAGCTGGTCCTCCTGAACTGGCCCCCTTGCTTCAAAGAACACCTATCGAAGCAGATTGCAACAGAATCAGCTGCTACTGCAGCTGCGCCAGAAGGGTAGCGAAGTGTTCTGGACAGGGGAAATATTCCAACTACCTGCCTGCACTCCCCCCATGCATCACAACGTTCTACACAACTGGTGGTGCCCTGTCCACACTGACCCGTCGCATGCTGGCCAAACTATCCAATGTCAACATCATTACTCTGCGCCTGCCCTCCAACCGAATCTCCGCTCTGGAACCTGATACTTTTGCTGACTTCCAGAACCTGGAGGACCTGGATCTAAGTGACAATCCCATCCCCGTCAGTCTGCTGATAGCAAGTCTGAAATGGTCTTCACAGCGGAAGATTCCAGAAACTCAGTTTGAACAAGATGGGCCTTACATCACTACCTAGCAATATGTTTCATACGTTCACCAACAAATCATTGATAAGAATCAGCCTGATACAGAACCAATTGCAATCCTTTGACAGTATCGTGTTTACTCCGTTTCAGAAAGTGGAATATGTTATTTTAAAAATGAATGCTATATTCCGACTTAATATTTCCACTCGCATGCACATAGAGGTGTTGAACCTCGAGGAGGAAAATAGGTTATCGGATTTCCCTAATCTGTGTCTTCGCGAGTTCCCTACCGCAGTCACGAGTGCCTTTGATAATCTGCGGACTCTTTATGTAGGCGGCAAACCCATTTCCACGTATTCCACCTGGAAGTTTGCTTGGGACATGTTTGCCTAGTCTGCAAAAACTGGACATCAGCGCCTCACCAAACATAAAAAGACTGGAAAAATAATTTCATTGCCGATCTGCCAAGCCTGGAGGATCTACTGGTGGAACGAATGAGTCAGCTGCGATTCTACGAACCTCTGGCATTCAATAGTTCTTCGTTAAGGAGACTGACTCTCCGTAAGCTCCCTAACCTGACGGGTGTGAGCAAGAAAAACAGGCCCAGTTTTAAATACTGTGCAAATCTGGAAGTGAGCATTCCTCTCTCTCTCTCTCTCTCTCTCTCTCTCTCTCTCTCTCTCTCTCTCTCTCAACACGGTATACAAATGATTCCAAACGCGGTCGAGATTTTCTTGATGTTATTCGCAGATGATGTCATTCTCCTTTCTGACACTGTTGTGGGTCTTCAAAACCAACTTAATATTTTGAAAAGGGAAGCAGACAGATTGCAACTTACTATAAATCTGGAAAAAAAAACTAATATTATAGTTTTTAGAATGGGTGGATATCTTTCTAGATATGAGAGATGGTGGTATGGGGGAATAGAAGTAAAAGTAACAAATCATTATAAATATCTAGGAATGATATTTACAACAAAATTAAGTTTAAGCATGGGATGGTCAGAAACTTACAAA
>JADBJO010009360.1:81686-84614 GCA_016801955.1 Conus betulinus
ACCCATCACGGTTTTTTGTCTTTATAAAATATCTCAGAAAGCGCTTTGTCGATCTTAGGTATGTTCATTATAGGCGACGGATGATACCCGACGTTTTAGTTTACCGTTATAGCCGTTACTAACGGCCCATAATGGTTTTATTCTTTATGGTAAATCTCAGAAGTTCTCAGCCGATCTTTCTGAAAATTTGTAAGTGTGTTCATTATAGATCACAGATGATGGCCGATGTTTACCAGAGCAGCCATTACTAACGGTTTACGCCAGCCCAAGTCGGTTTTTTCCTCTTTATGGAATAGCTCATGCGTATTCAGGATAATTTGGGTGTACGTTTATATGCTTTGCATCTTGTTTTCTTTCTTCTTCTTCTTCTTCTTCTTCTTCTTCTTCTTCTTTATTCATTTTTTTTTAATTTGTAGTTGTTGTTGTGGGCAGAATTGTAAAAAGGTCTTCAATGAGTCTAATTCTCAACCCATTAAAGATCATTCATTTCATTCATTCATTCATTCATTTATTCATCATTCATTCATTCATTCATTCATTCATTCATTCATTCTCTTCTTCTTCTGGCGTCCTCCGTCCACCCTTTAATGTCCTATTAACTTTTCCTCTTCCAGAAATTAGTCCTGACTTCCAATGGCATCACTTCTGACATGTTAACACAAGTACTGCAGAACGAGACTTCGTTACGGCATTTGAACCTTCGGTCCAACCTCATCACGGTGGTCAATGAGACCACGCTGCCCTGGTCATGCCGCCAACACCTAAAGCACCTGGATCTCGGCCATAATCCCTTCAGATGTTCCTGCGAGCAGCGCTGGTTTAAACGGTGTGTGTGTGTGTGTGTGTGTGTGTGTGTGTGTGTGTGTGTGTGTGTGTGCGTGTGTGTGCGTGTGTGCGTACGTGCGTGCGTGTGTGTGTGTGTGTGTGTGTGTGTGTGTTGTGTGTGTGTGCGCGCGCGCGCGTGCGTGCGTGCGTGCGTGCGTGCCATGCGTACGTGTGTCCATGCGTGCGTGCGTGCGTGCGTGTGTGTGTGTGTGTGTGTGTGTGTGTGTGTGTGTGTGTGTGTGTGCACGCGCGTATATGCATGTGCGTGGGCCCTTAGTTGAGTACACAACCGTGTGTGTGAGAATGTGTGCGTGCGTGCGCGCGCGTGTATGTGTGTGAGTAAGCATGTGTGCGTGCGTGTTTGTATGTGTTTATGCGCGCGCGCGCGCGCGTTGTGTGTGTGTGTATGTGGTCTATGTGGAAACCACCAAGACAGCCCCCCCCCCCCCCCCCCCCCACGCCACCACTTTCCTTTCGCCCTAAGCCTCACAGGCCACCCCCTCCCCCCCTTCCAGCCCCCACCCCACCCCCTGACCCAACCCGCTCCCCACCGACCCTCCCAACAATCCTCCTCACCTCCACAGTCTTTTTCTCCCTCCCTCACTCGATACGATGTTTGCTTTTGCAGGTGGCTAGACGACGTCACACGCAACAAGAGTGTCCCATATCAATGATTACATAAATTACAAATGTGACTCTCCTGATACACGGCGTGGCCTTCGTCTCTACAAATGGCAGTTCAAGGACGAGGAATGCACATCAAGGCGCTGAACCTGGGTCTGCTACTTGGAGTTTCCTTCTCCTGTGTCCTTACACTTATGGTAGTGGGCGCTGGGGATGGTCTATCGCTACCGCTGGTACCTCCGCTTCTATCTCTACCGCTGTCGCCGCCGCCGCCGTCGAGCATGCGAGGTGAGTGAGTGAATGGGTGAGTGAGTAGCTAGCTAGTTAGTTAGTTATTAAGCTAGTTAGCTAATCATGGTGGTTCTGAGGACGTTCCGGATTGGTACCATCTCTTATTTGCATATCAATCCAAATGTACGTAGCCTATATCTTGCATAATTTACTCTATGCCATTCATGTGTATTAACTTTTAAAACGAAATTAAAAATAAGATGAAGCAGGGAACAGTAAACAATAAACAGTAAACAAGTAGTGTAAACTCTCGCTCCCATGAGAACACCTAACACAGAGTAACTTTTTATCAAGACTGGCAAATCCTTTTAAACTTGAATAAAGTCAAGTTAAAGACGAACAATTTTATTGTGGGGGAAAACAACTCTTCCGTCATCACAGTAATGACATGGTAAAGATTTGAACTTAATGGGGGGGGGGGGGGGGGGGGGCGTTTGAAGATGAAGAAAGAAGTGGAAGATAAAATTAAGGAAATATATTATAGATATGAAAACCCCTTCACCGCCGGCATGAGAAAACCATCGTAATCCCTTTGAAGGCAGATATGATATATATATATATACAGATAGATATATATTGAGCTTTCAAAAACTAACTAAAGGTGCCACCCTAAGAAACAAAAGAAAAATCATGAAAGAGCAAAACAAAGCTACATTTTCTTTTGCTCTTATGTCTCAGATTGTAGAAATAGGGGGTGGGGATAAGCCTTCATATCTGCAGTGGTAGATGATTCTGCCTAACTGACAGTATGTGCTTGAGTGGGTGAATGGGGAATAAAATAAATGCTTCTCAAAATGAACCTTCAGCAAGCTTATAGTCTCCAAAGCGGGGAGACCATCTCCAATGGGGAGAAAGCTCACTAACATATAACTCCTGGTCAGATACCGGTATTTCGAAACCTGATTGTTTCTCCTCAGTGACCGCGGAAAGTGGTAATTTGACTCCTCTGCCTTTTCGGTTTTAAGAAGAATGCTATACCAGAAAAAGGCTGGTGTGCAATACCATAGTATGTTTGTTGAGTTTTCAAAAAAAAAAAACTAACTAAAGGTGCCACCTAAGAAGCAAAAGAAAATCATGAAAGAGCAAAACAAGCTACATTTTCTTGTGAAAAGTAAAAATATAGAAAAAATAAAAAGAAAAAAGATAACCTCTTAAGACACAAGTGCTGAGGGCCAGTTCTTGGAATGA
>JADBJO010009361.1:0-20000 GCA_016801955.1 Conus betulinus
AACCACAACACATGAAACCAGTAACCACACAACACATGAAAACAGTAACCACAACACATGAAAACAATAACCACAACACATGAAAACAGATAACCCACAACACATGAAAACAGTAACCACGACACAGGAAAACAGTAACTATGACACATGAAAACAGTACCACCACGGACACATGAAACAAGATAACCAACCAAACACATGAAAACAGTAACCATGACACATGAAAACAGTAACCACAACACATGAAGACAGTAACCATGACACACAAACAGTAAGAACACATGTAACCATGACACATGAAGAACAGTAACCATGACACATGAAAACTAACCACCAACACATGAAAACAGTAACCACGACACATGAAAACAGTAACCATGACTCAGGAAACAGGGATCAAAACAGTAACCATGACTCAGGAAAAAATTAGCCATGACTCATGGAAACAGTAGCCATGACGCATAAAAACATTAGCCATGACGCATGAAACAGTAGCCATGACTCGTGTAAACATTAGCCATGACGCATGAAAACAGTAGCCATGACTCATGTGCTAGAGCGCTAAAACATCTGATTAAAAAAAGGATAGCGCGTTTGACAGATTGCTCTAGGAAACAGTCGTCATAATACTCTTTTCACTGCCTAGGGCTTACTTTGACTACGGAGGCTGACGATCATTAATTTTTGTTTTGCTTTGTTTTATATTTTTTCTTCTTTTGACACGTTGATGCTTAAGCGGTGTCAAAAATGATGAAAACTGGCATGGTCATATCATAATGACTTTTCTGCGTGCGCACAGTTAACACACAAAAAAAATAGTAATAACTATTTTTACAGAAGAATTTTTTTTTCAATCATTTGAGGCTAGCAGTGTTCCATAACACTACGATTCGCACGTCTTGTTTACAGACTGTGGGGGCCGGAGAGTCACCATGGGAAAAAAAAACGGGGGTTCCGGCCAATAGAGTCACGCTGACCAGCGACCTGTCAACCAGTCACGTGACTACCTTCATTCAAGTATTTACAGAGGTCAGCGGTCTGAGAGCAAGGGTGTTTTACCCGAGCTGGCCCAAATTGGATCATGTGGATCCATATGAAATGGTCCTGGAAGGGAACTGAGGAAAGGGAGGGGAAGGATAACTGCCGTAAGGAGTAGACGACCAGTGATAGCAAACCACCACGGAGGACAGCAGCACCAAGTCTGCACAGACTAAAGTCTGAAGAAACCTTGTCCTTAAGGGCCTCAGGCCGATAGGACGTAAATCTCACCCTCAACAGTAACCGAGAGCTTCAGTAGCGTGAGTACAGTAAGGCGAGCCTGATCAGCTGTTATCGGCTCGGCAGTCATTCAGCGTTTCAATACACCACGTCTTCCGCGGCACGGATAGGAAGTCAGAACTTTGTGAGTATTTCTCTTCTATTTTGTGTGTGTGTGTGTGGGGGGGGGGGGGGGGGGGGGGGGGGGGTTGTTACTGTTTGTTCGGTTTTTTTTTTTTTTTTTTTTTTACTTTGTTTTTGTTTTTTGATTTGGGAAAATTATTCGGCTTTTCTTTTAACTTGGTTGTTGTTAGTTTGTTTCTGATTTTAGGAAAATATAATGATAACGTTCCTCCCATTGCTAACACATTTTTTGTTTGAAATGTTGCTCGCTCATGATTTTTTTTTTTTTTTGGGGGGGGTGGGGGGGGGGGGTGGGGGGTGGGAGTGGGGGAGGCGGGTACAACTAATTAAAATACACAGACTAAGACTGATGCAATGGAAAGAAGTGAACTCCATTTTTCGCCAACTTTGACGGGTACGCCTACAACAAAATACAAAGCAGGTTCGATGCTTTTCGCTCATGGTGTCAAACAAAGGTTACAAAGAAAATCGCTTCTTACTATCAAATGTTCGAATTGTTCGACGTCGAGTGTGACTTTGTCTTTCAGAGAATTAATGTGCAGGCCGGTTGTTGTGTTGTGCGATCGGCCCAACCGATCAATGTTCTGACGCGTTTAGTCAATTTGTTGATCGCGCAGAGTTTGATCGACATGTGCGCCGTTTGTCGATGAAGCGGTGGGGAGCAGCAACGGTCAACTTACGGATTAAAAAAAAAAACAAACAAACAAAAAAAAGAATTTTTTAAAATGGGACAGATCGATTTTCAATTTTATTTCAGCGTTTTTCACTTACAGTTTCTTGTGTTTCAAGTGTTTATAACTGTGCCAAATAAAAATTGAATTTGTACGTATATTCCGTCGTTCTTGGTAGGTGAAGACTTGACTCTCTTGGAATGGACTCGGTGGGCATGGCTCTTGGCAGCGTTTCACCGTTCACCAGTTTACTGAATTATGGAGGAAATCACAGGCGCAAAAAAATTCAGGCTAAAGGTGTCTTATTGTCATGATGCTCCTCTTTTATGTCCATTTTTGCAAACAAATAATAACAGGAATAATTCATAAACACATCGCCATAGTTTGTATGGTTCTGTTCGTAACCAACCCCAAAAAACGATCGACAGCTCGTGTAACACATCGATCAATTTTTTGTGCGATCAATGAATAGACGAAACGCTCAACAACATTGATTGTATTGGGAGACTGATCGATTGTACCGATTGTTAGTACGCACATGTTTGTTTGTTTTGTATGACAGCTATAGTTTTCCCATGTTTATGCAAAAGTAAGCGCCTAACGCCTCTGTACAAGTCTTCTTGTCCAACACAGATGTCTCCACATTGGATACATATTCAGAAATACACATCAGACAAACAGTCACAAATACACATTTCAGCGAGGAATTATCTGTCGTCGAAGTCATTCCATCATGGAAAAATGCTTTATAGTTCGATCTGTTGCCACAAGAATGTAGAAGACGGCCCATTTTGTGATTTCATGCTACGAGTGCATGTTAACTTAAGAGGGTGGATCAGATTATATTTTTTCCATTAAGTACTGACTGTATGCACTTGACAGTGGTTCGCGCCACACCGCAGTTTTTGTTCGTTTGTCGGGGTTTTTCTTTTTTTCCCCGCCATTAAGGCAGCCATACTCCAACTTCGGGGAAGGTGCATGCTGTGCGTACGTGTCACCCATACCAACGGCCAAACTGGCCTTCTCTTCAGAAAGTTGGTGATGGGATTTTACGTGTGTGCAAGATGTTACGCGTGCATTCACACATGGAATCTCGGTTTATAGTCTCATTCGAAGGACTGTATGGGAAATGCAGTCAGAACCAATGTTAACTCCGAGGGAAAAATCCCCCTGTACCGAAACGGCCAAGTGGAGATTCGAACCCGCAACCCCAAGATTACGAGTCTGGCGCTCTACCACTAGGCTATTCCGGCCCCCAAGTCGGGATTAATACTACGGTTTTGCCAATTTTCCTAGCTCCCCCTTCGCTCTCTGCTTCTACGAAAGGTAGTGTGTGACTGCATGCGTGTTGGGAGTGTCGAGTCTTTATTCTATTCCATTTTCCACAGTGCAGCAACCGCATCAAGTCTTCAGGGCCCCATACTTCAGCTCCGTACAGCATCATAGCTTGACTGGGCAATCAAATCATTTCAGAAACGAAGTAAGGGAATCGTTATTTAACAACGAATTTTTTCTTCACACGACACAAAACTGCAGTTTTGCTCTACTGGCTAAATCCTTGCAACCGAATACCGAATTCAAATGCGTGGGGAAGTAAACCCAAAGATGTTAACATTATGCATCCATATCCATCTCTCTCGCCCTAATTGAAGCGAGCGCTATTGAGCGCAGTTATGATGATCTACTGTTACGATGAAACAAAAAAAAAAAACACAAAACCTATAAATACTGATAATAACAGAGAAAGGCGAAGATAAGGCAGTAATCTAACACAACTCTACAACATTATTAACTTTAAACAAACAAACCAAAACACAGAGTAAACCAGCAATTACATAGTTTCCTCATGCGCAATATATATGTGTGTGGTGTGTGTGTGTGTGTGTGTGTGTGTGTGTGTGTGTGTATGTGTGTGTGTGTGTGTGTGTGTGTGTGTGTGTGTGTGTGGTATGTGTGTGTGTGTGTTGTGTGTGTGTGTGTGTGTGTGTGTGTGTGTGTGTGTGTGTGTGTGTGTGTGTGTGTGTATGTGTGTGTGTGTGTGTGTGTGTGAGAGAGAGAGAAAAGAAAGGGCAACGACAGGCAAAGGTGAGAAAAACAAGTAAAACAAACAAAACACTTTTTTTCATAAATATTGTACAGGCATTAGAGCCTATATGTCATACCTTGCTGACATGTAGTTTAAAAAAACAAGACTAGCCATTTTTCATCTATAAAACAATGGACAGATGTTCTGGAAAGATGTTTGTGAACAGTGTGTGGCCATAAATCAATAATGTTGTGTATTCATCCCTCCACTGTGGCGTGACATGCCTCTTTGGAAACCAGGAGTCAGCAGAAACATTGTCGTTTACGGTATGACAATGGGGTTTAATCGTGACTTCAGTTTGTCCTGCGAGGAGGTCCCACAGAAAGCCATTTTATGGTACAAACATATGCGCGTAATGGTTTTTAGCAGTACATGGGTATCTGAGTACCCTGTTAACGGCAGCAGGAGGAGAGGGAGGGGTCTTCCTTTCATCACACTGTATCTTCGACAAAGTGATCCTCTGACAGGCCCGATAACACACCCCCCCCCCCTCCTTTTATCTTATTCATAGTTTTACCCTTCGATTCTAAGGTCTGAGCTTTTATTTTCACTAAATTTACAACACCGGTTGTGAGTGTAATATACTCCAGTAACAGTTACACAATATTCGGCCACAATTCACACGACACGCACGATTAATCGGACATGATTGATTTTTCTCGTTGCAGGATCCTGTATTGTTGAAGATGGAAAAAGAGCGTGCACTGGCGCTGGCCCGCATCGCCAAGGTCGAAGGGCTGCTGAGGAAAGACATCCAAACGCTGGACGATGACTCAGACAATATGCCTGCCACCGCACCGACTGCCGCCCAACACAAGGACTTGATGGAACACATGGTATCATGCCTGACCTCCACCTTTCCTGCTGGCCAAGGTCAGTACATCGCCAACTGTCTCGAGCAACGGTGCTATAACTGCGTGGTCACGGTTGCGCTGTACCCAGAGGATGACCAGATCCTCAGGTCACTGCTGGATTTGGACGAGGAATTTCTGGACGACTGGTTGGTCCACTTGCCGGCCAGAAGAGGTGGAGGTCCGTGTCCAAACTGTTGCCCGCTCTGTCCTGGTTACTTCAATGCCGAGCTGCTCTCTGGGCTGACAGCGGAGGCGCTGACTGAGGACAGTGAGACGGTGCTGAAGTCCATGTTACAGTGCTGTACCCGGGGTAGCTTTGGTCTGGTGATGGAGCTCATCAGACACACAGCGTTCCTGGGCTACAGTCGTCGTCCTGAACAGTTTTCTATACACACAGAACCAAACTGTTTGACAGGCAGTTGAGAGACTGTCCACGCAGACCTCTTTCCTGTCGGACATCGTGGAACGGTGCTGTACTTATCAACTTCACAAGTCATTTAACCCTGAAAACACGCCAACTATCATGGATGCCTTTGCATGGTTTGTGAGGCGGGGTTGTACACCCAGAGCGACGGATTGACGGCCGAGGAGGTGGACTGCAACACCCCATTATTCCTGGCAGTCAGCTATAATCAGCCAGATCTCCTGCGCTTCCTTTACAACGCAGGGGGCCACAGACAACCAGGAAGTTCTCGGTCTCAGTCGCAGTCTGTGGCTGCAGGATAGGGCGAGCAATGGTGGCGAGCAACCAAGCGAGCAGAGCGTTCGTCCTCCACAGACAAACTTCCCATCAGAAGACGATGCAGAGGCCACCAGGGAGATTCTAGATTTTTTCTTTCCCGAAAATCTTCACGGGCATGTTCACTGCAGAGCAGTTGCATCTGGGCGGTGTCTAAGCAAACAGGTTGGGGCCACGTGAGGGCACCTGCAATACGCCAGCTGCAGATCCCCGATGCACTGAAAGATCTGGTCAGTTGCAAAGGGTGCTCCCATTTGCTGACACCTGAGAGGGATTCCACACGGATGACCTGTTTGAAACGTTTTTCTCAAAATTTGTCATTATCATAGAGTGTATATGACCCTTTAGCAAAATCATCATAAAGTGTATATGACCCTTTAGCAAAATCTTTAAATGTGCTTGCTTTAGATAAAGGAAGAACCCAAGACATTAGCAATTTGTCTTAGAGGTGATGTGACTTTCTCTCTCTCTCTCTCTCTCTCTCTCTCTCTCTCTCTCTCCCCCCCCCCCCCCCCCCAAAAAAAAAAAAAAAAAAAAAACTCACTCACCCACACTGAAAAGCCTCTTTGTTCTTAAATGTTTTTTTTCTACCCACTAACCAGCTGATAAAAGCCAGATGGAGCATGACATTTTATCATGCTGGTTGTTTACAGGATCATTCCCCCATCAGTATGACACGTTATCATGCTGGTTGTTTACATGAGTATGACATTTTACTGTGCTGGTTGTTTACATAAGTTAAAGTATGACATGCTTTCATGCTGGTTGTTTACAGGATCATTCCCCCATCAGTATGACACGTTATCATGCTGGTTGTTTACATGAGTATGACATTTTATTGTGCTGGTTGTTTACATGAGTATGACATTTTACTGTGCTGGTTGTTTACATAAGTTTGACATGCTTTCATGCTGGTTGTTTACATCATCATTCCCCCATCAGTATGACACGTTATCATGCTGGTTGTTTACATGATCATTCCCCTATCAGTATGCCTATGGGGCCGAGTCTGTGAAAATCTTAAAAACATTCTAAGTTGTATTCATATTTGAGTCTGTCTGTCTGTCTGTCTGTCTGTCTCTCTCTCTCTCTCTCCCCACAAGATACCCACTTCACATAAATTCGTCTTTTGTATCAAGTACTGGTTGATTAAAAGCATACAAGTCCTGGTATAATGTAGACAACAGTGGTATGAAAACTTGGGCTACAAATGTTTGTCAGGTTGTGAATTCATTGGGTTTGCTTTTGTGTGGAACAATGTATTTCAGCTTTTCTTAAATTTTCTAAACAAAGTTTGATTGTAGATGGCAAGACTGGCACAGCGACATATATGATGATGATGGCATTGTACAGTATGGACTTCTTAAACATGCCGTAGGCCTACATGAAAGACGTTTACCTTGATATGAACATAAAGCCTGGCATGAATAGCGTTTAAACAAAATTCAGATTTGGAATTTCTTAATTGCTCATCACCGCTTTACATAGGGTCTTGAGAGGAACAATGATTTGGTTTGCCAGCTGCGTCATTTGGCTAAAGAAGATGGAATTAATTTCTTGTTTTGTTGTCCATTTCTCAAGGATATTACAAAAAAAAAAAAAGACTTCTTACTTAACCAAAGTATTTTACAGTGACCCATGTAATTCTAAACTGACTTTGCTCTTGCCATCAAAAAATGAAAATACTATTTCCAGCCTAACCTCTTCGCATGTCTATAGATATAACATACATTATATTACGCTCAGGGTTCATACAGTCCTTGAAAGTCCTTAATTTGGGGGCACCTCTTTTTCATGGCCTTGAAAGTCCTTAAAAACTCAGGCTTTTGCTCATAGTTCCTTAAAACGTGCTTAAATTTTGTCACTGCCAATGATTTTGAATAAAGTCTGTGTACAATCATGAGTTATCAGAAAAAAAAAATAATGAAATATAATTTTTGAAAAAAAAAAAAAAAAAGTGTAAGAAATCCGAGTGGAAGTTGACCGACAATCTCTCCGATAAGTCGTCTGCTACAACCAAAGTTACCGGCCATCAAAGTTACCGGCCATCATGAGCACGTGATAGAATGATCCGCCATCTTGAAACTGAGGATCCAACATGCGAGGAAAGTATTTGTTTAACGGGGGCCAGAATAGCTCAGTTGCTAGAGCGCCGGACTCGAAAATCCAAGGGATGCGAGTTCGAATCTCCGCCGGGCCGTTTCGGTACAGGGGGATTTTTCACTCGGAATTAACACTGGTTCCTGGCTCCATTTTCTATGCAGTCCTTCAAATGAGAGTATGAACGAAGGTTCCGTGAACGCACGCATAACATCTTGGGTAAAAAATCTCATCACCAACTTTCGGAAGAATAGGCCAGTTGGCCGTTGGTATGAACGACATGTTACACATAGCATGCTCCTTCCCCGAAGATGGAGTATGGCTGCCTTAATGGTGGGATAAAAAAACAGTCATACACACAACACTCCACTCCCTTTGTTATGTAGATGGGATTAATGCTTGCCTGTCCATATAGGGAGTGTCCGCAGGAATATCAGCCTGCTTACACAGAAGAAGAAAGAGGTTGGTTTAACGTCGTTTGGCTGGAAAAAGAAGAGTACAGTGGATGCACATTTAGCTGAAAAACGGTTTAGCGAAACTTCGGATAACTGAAAGCAATTTTCATTTCCCAGCCAAAGCTCTTATTTGGAAGACGTATTTTCAACTGATAGGGCAAACGACGGATAAGCAAAACTTCGGATACCTGAAACTTATCTCAAATCCCATAGGCAATGTCTATGACGGATAAGCGAAGGCAATGTATACGACGGATAAGCGAAGGCAATGTCTACGACGGATAAGCGATGGCAATGTCTACGATGGATAAGCGATGGCAATGTCTACGACGGATAAGCAAAGGCAATGTCTACGACGGATAAGCAAAGGCAATGTCTACGATGGATAAGCGAAAGTTTTTGTGAGAAAGCATGGCTGCACACACTGGGACGTCTGTGGCTGCACATGGTTTCTTCTCTTCAGTCTCTGGTAATGTACAACCTGTAACGAAGCCGCCGAGCCCCGACGTCATCAAGGTATGCGCACATCGTGCACGCGCGCGCGCACACACTAATACACACACACACACATACACACGCAAGCACAGATACTTGTGGACACACACTCACAGTACACAGAATGTAAAAAAGCAGAAAAAAGCCGAAAGAAAGTGTACACTTTGACAGCTTTTTCACATTCCGAAAGTGTAACTGGCCTGAATAGTATCTGGACTGGAAGAGACTCATTTTATGGGGTAGACTTTTTTCTTGTGGCACCAAAATAAAAATGATTTAGATCTAGCTCTGCTTGATAGGAATGCGTAAAAAGCGTGTTGTTTGTCAAAGTTTTTTCCCAACATGATGAAGCAAAACTGAAGCCGCTTTCACTGGTGGGGAAGGTCCGACTTAACGCGGTGGAAGCCAATCCTGAGAAGAAAAGGAAAAGTATTGCAGAGGAATTTGGCATTCCGTCATCAACCTTAACCGACATTCTGAATGATAAAGAGAAATTATACAAAGCTGCCTTCAACAGCACTACAAAATCAACAAAGACTCGCCTGCGTCAACCAATGTGCATGATCTGTTTTGTTTATTTACCTCTCTACTCTGTAAGTGGGAAGGATGGTGTGTGTGTATGTGTGTGTGTGTGTATGCATGCATGTGTGTGGACGAAGTCTGCCTATGTGAATCACATGAGTCGTATACCCACCAACCCCTCCCAACACACACACACACACACACACACACACACACACACACAGGCGCGCGTGCGCGCGCGCGCACGCACGCACGCATGCACGCACACACACACACACTCTCACACGACAGAGAGAGACAGAGAGGGAGAGGTGGGGGAGGGGGCAGTAAGCATATACAAAGAAGACAGACAGAGAGAGAGAGAGAGGGGGGTGGAGGTTTCGAGGGGAAGAGAGAATGTGTCAGCTTGGGGCCCTGGATGGGTGGAGGATGTAACCTTCAAGCTATTTCACATTATTGACCTTGGGAGGTTTACTCTATGTATTCGATGATTTCATGAACACAGTTTGGATTTGAAAATTTGCTTACTTTATGAATTTAATTATGATTTATTCCAGGATATTGGCCAGGCTCTACTGGACTGCTTCAGCAGATCCAGATTAGCAAATGTACCGTGTGATCGGTCCACTACTAAATTAGAAAGCCGACAAAATCACTGTGAAACTTGGTCATGCCAACTGGAGATGCAACGATGGGTGGCTCATGAGATTTAAAACACGCCATGACATCGTTTTCAAAACGATGCATGGAGAAAGCAGCAGTGTGGATCAAGTTAGCGCGAACCACTGGATTCAAAACATCCTCCAGCCTACGCTCCATCAATACACCAAAACAGATGTTTTCAATGTGGATGAAAGTGGTCTGTATTGGAAAATGCTCCCAGAAAAGACTCCGACTTTTCGCAAGGAAAAATGCTTAGGAGGGAAGAAATCCAAAGAAAGACTTACCTTTCTGCTCTGTTGCAATGTGGGAGGCTCAGAAAAACTACCTGTTTCCGCTGTGGGCAAGTTTAAGAAGCCACGATGCTTTTCTGGCATCTCTTCTCTGCCAGTGCAGTATGACACCAGTGAAAAGGCTGGGATGATGTCTGCTCTCTTCCAATCGTAGCTGACTGAATTTGACAAGAAAATGTATGCCCAAAACAGAAGGGTTCTTCTCGTTCTGGACAACTGCTCATCACATGACTAAAACTAGCTACAGCTGAAAACAACTGAGCTGTTGTTTTTACCACCAAACGTGACAGCAACACTGCACCCTGTCGATCAGGGCATAATCCGGAATGTCAAAATGCATTACAGAACAGCCTTACTACTGAAGTACGTGGAGCACACTGATGCAGGCCTGCCAAAGGAAGAGTTCAAGGAAGGAAATATTCTGGAAGCTCTCACACTGCTGAAGCAAGCATGGGAACGTGTGACACCAAAAATCATCAGCAACTGCGTCAGGAAGGCTGGTTTTGAAGTACCTGCTCAGTCAAGTGGCAGTCCGGATGACAGCTGCCAGGAAGAACGTACGTTTCCAGTTGACACTGCTGTCCTGCCTGTACAGAGAGTGGAACATCACTGCGGAGGACTTCATCAATGTCGATGCTGATGTTGCTACATCTGCCGCTCATGACCCAACATTTGGCTAACAGTCATTGCCACGTCAGCTTCTCAACACGGTGGATCTGATGACGATGATCTTAATGAAGATGACACACTTGATGACAATAGGGAGCCAGCAAAAAAGGTAACACAGAAAGATGTACTAGGGTGCCTGCAGACACTGAACCTGTATCGAATGCAGACAGGGTCAGTTGCCGACAGTCTTCTGAAGCCCATCTCTGCATTGACCTCAGCCGGCAACACTCACCTGATTCAAGGTACACATAAAACTCAAAGCACACTGCTTCGGTTCTTTCATTGGAAACATGAGTCTGAATGCACAGAGAGCATCAGTGGCAACAGTGGCAAGTGGACAAGCAGAAAAATCGAAGAAAATCAGGAAGCAGACTCAGCTACGGCAGAGAGATGTTGCAGAGACATGTCACAGACTAAGAGAAATACAGAAGACGATGATCATGAAGAGGAAAAGGGTGCAAGATTTCAAGATGATCAAGAATGGAAAGAGGAGGATCTAGGTTCCTGTCAAAAGATTGACTATCAGTGATGATGATGACGAAAACATGGACTTGGGTGAACACAAAGGGTGCAAAGGAAGCGGATATGAAACAGAGCAGACAGACCAAGGATGACGAGACAAAAAAAAAAGCAAAAAAACGTAAAGGAAGAGAAGGAAGGATCGGATATGGGTTGTGAAAGGCAAGTGACAGTGGGTGCTGATAAGGTCAAGGATGATACTATTCTTGGAAAGAAGAAAGAAGAGACAGAGGAGACAAAAGATAATGCTGAAGGAGATGACTTTGATGTTAAGGTCGATGCATACGAAGAAGCGCCTGAAGAAATGTTTGTTCTGACCAACGAAACTTGGAGGAGCAAGACATGCAAAAACTTGGGACTGCCCACACCACATTGCTGCCTGGAAGAACCCTGCAACCTCTCTGGGAGCCTGATCAAGTGAACACCATCATAGGCGACGGAAACTGCCTGTACAGAGCTTTGAGTGCAGATATTTGTGGCACTCAAAATGCCCACAAACTGATTCATGAAAAATTGATTTCATGTTAAAACATGCCAACACTTTTTCCAGACACATTGGAAAAGATCTGGGAGAATGCCTAAATGAAAGAGGTTCACCTCTGTGTATGAAAACATGGGGAACTGAGACTGAGATTCTTGCAGCTGCCACTGTCTTGCAAACACCATTGTTGTCTTTACAGTGTGCTCGCCGACCTCTAGGAAGTGGCTGGCATACAATCCTTTCTTCCCTGTACCTGGTACGGCGGAAAGCCAGGAGAGGATTACCTACGCAACTTCTGCGCTCATTTCGAGAGAGTGGTCAGTGTCAAGATTTACGATGGTTTCTGAAGATGGACTATCAGAGAGATGTGGGTATAGCCTATTCGTAGAAGATCCTGCCCTGGTTGGGTTTTGATTGTATGTTTGTTTGTTTTTTTTGGTTGTTGCTGTTAATTTTTTTTTTGGGGTTTTTTTGGCAGTTCAGAATGGTAAAGAAAAAAAAAAAAGCTAAAATCCTCCCCATCCCCTCCCCTGCCAATCAGCTCTTCTTTGAGACTGAAACAAACCTTTTTTTCTGTGTACATTTCATTTTGAGTAGCAAAATTGTTTACCCGTCTGTTTGCTTTTTCTTTTCTTTCGGTTTGTTTTGCTTAATCACATGTATAGACAGATTTACGTGCAAAAAGCCTTTCTTAAAAAATGTGCATCTTCACTTGACTCAACCACCTCACACACCAATGCACACACACACACACACACACACACACACACACACAAACACACACACACATGCGCATGGACACACTCACCTTAGGTTTAAATGTTATTAGCAAACAATGGTCCTTTTTCCACTCTTCTACCTTTTGTTTCCATTCAAACTTGGATAAACAAAACAGTTAATTCAATGAATAGCCTAGAATTGCTATTTCAGTTTTCACGCATCACCAAGATTCAAGGCCAAAATAATGGTGACCTCAACTTTGATTTTCCTTAAAATAATGCAGCTTTTTGTTTTTGTTTGTCTTCCACAAACCATCTGCCATCTCCCCTCAAAGGTTAACTTAGTTGGAACAGCTGGACGCTGTCACTGGAATTAAAGGTGCTGTTCTCTTGATATACGTGTGTGTGTGTGTGTGTGTGTGTGTGTGTGTGTGTGTGTGTGTGTGTTAGCGAATATGTGCATGTGTGTGCGTGTGTGTATAGCTTATTTGTGTATGTGTCAATAGACAGTCAGACATTCACAAAAACACACGTATAACACACACGCATACGAGCAAGTAGGCCCAATCCCATCATTGGCTTAAGTGAGTCGAGTTGAAGTAAATAAAAGTCACTTAAATTCTTTCCGACCAGATTGACCGTTTCATTCTACTAAAATTTTGCGTTTGTGATTTCTTCCCTAGAACTATTAATTACAGTACATGTATATCCAAAATGAAGAAAGCCTGAGATTTTCCCCTGACTAGCCTAACACATCGGATAGTGCCAGATGGCTTAAATGGCTTTAAACTGTTAAAAAATGGTTGCATTGAATGAAAGGTATGTGTCTCTGTTACAGATTAACAAATGTCGGTTGATCATTTCAGTTTGGCAGTGGTAACTTCGGTTAAACTAAAGTGGGATCTAAAAAAATTTCGCTTAAACATAGCAATGGATAAAGCGAAACCGACGGATACCTGAAAGACAAAATTTGTCTCCCCTGGCACTTTCGCTTAACCGTCTTTGACTGTACTAACATTCCAGAAGGGCATGGGTTCGAATCCCAGTCATGGCTCATCCCAAGATGGGAAAAAAAAACTGATGCATGGGTAAACCATTGACTTCCGGGAATAGGCCGGAGGACGTCCGGGAAAGACCGGAGGACACTGGAAAGACCAGAACCAAGGGCTCTGTGGGCTGGCTCCCCACTTTGCCTTCAACATGTGGCTACTAAAAGCAAAAGGAAAAGATGCTCCCAGGATTCACCGAAGGGGGAGAGAATGATGAATCCATCGGTGCTCAACCAATCACGACTGCAAATCCCAAACGGACTACGAACATGGACCAAATGGAATATCCATGTGTCTGTGGAAAGCGTTTCGCTACCACCCGTGGCATGAAGATCCACAGAACAAAGATGGGATGTGTGAAGACTCATCTGAATGAGCAGCGCACTGCATCAGCAGATAAGACGTCGGAAGACCAAGGCCAGGATTTAAACCACAGTGCCAAGGACATCCACGCTGTTGGTTCGGATGAGGAATTTGCACAGGCCCTCGATGCCAGGCGCCTGAAACTCAACCTGCCACGAGCAAACGAGACTGAAGATGGGAGAAACTGGATGCAAAAATCGTCCAAAGACTCGATGCACTGATAGGGAAAAGCACCCTGGAACACAAACTAGCCACATGGGGACATTGTGTATGCCACATGTAGAGACGCCTATGGAGCAAAACTACCCAAAGAGAAAACACCTCCAAAGAAATCCAGACGCCAAGAAGAGATGGACAAGATCAGGGTCCAAAAGAAAAACCTCAAGAAGCAAATGAAGACTGCTCTGCCAGCTGAAAAAACAAGGCTTGGAAAAACTCTGGGAAGACCTGAAAGCAAAACACAGCGCCCTCAGCAAAGCGGAATCTGCGAGGAAGAGGAAAAGCAAAAAGAAGAAGAAGAAGACACAAGAGCGTTTCTTCAGAGACCCCTTCCAGTTTGCCAGAACTCTGTTCGAGCAGCCAAAATCTGGGACCCTAAGTGTGGACAAAGGAGTTCTTGAGCAGCATCTGAGAAAACATACTCTGACTCACAGAGCAAAAAGCACCACTCGACATTCAAGGTCTGGTGTGGCCAACCAACCCTGAGGAACAGTTCAATGACAAGCCTCAACGTTGGCGGAAATCAAGAAGGTGGTCGACAAAGCCAGAGCCAAATCATCACCAGGGCCAAACGGAATACCTTACCAGCTGTACAAGAAATGTCCCAAGGTGCTGGAGTGGCTCCACAGGCTGCTGCGATCAGCTTGGAGAAATCAGAAGATCAGCGGCCAGTGGATGACGGCAGATGGTGTGTACATCCCCAAAGAGCAAAACTCAAGTGACATCAGCCAGTTCAGGCCAATATCACTACTGAACGTCGAAGGGAAAATCTTCTTCTCTGTCATGGCAGCAAGGCTGACCAAGTACCTCATGGAAAAAACAAGTACTTGGATGTGTCAGTCCAGAAAGGTGGCATTCCAGGCGTGGCTGGCTGTGTAGAACACGCCACAATGATCTGGGACGCAATCCAAAGAGCAAAAACAGAAAAGAGAGACCTGGACGTAGTGTGGCTCGACCTGGCAAACGCATATGGATCTGTACCCCATGAGATGATACAGTTGGCTCTTAAGATGTACCATGTGCCAAAGAAACATCCGCGACATGCTCAAGAAGAAGTGGTACTTCAGTGGGCTTCTCAATGCGGTTCTCTACCAAGGAGTACACAACAGATTGGATCAACTACCTTGGAAGTGGGCATTGCAATGGGCTGTGCCATTTCCCCCAATACTGTTCGTGTTGGCAATGGAAGTCATCTTGAAAGCAGCAACAAGCAACGCAAGACAGACAGACCTTGGCGATGGATACAAGATGCCTCCTCTCAAGGCCTTCATGGATGACACTACAGTGATTTCATCCAGAGAAGATGAGACACACGTCACGTGCTGGAGAGGCTGGACGACATAGTTGCCTCATCAGAATGAAGTTCAAGCCAAAGAAATCACGGAGTCTCTCACTGAGGAAAGGAAAAGTGGCTGAATCTGTGGTCTTCAGTGTTGCCAACCAGACCATTCCAACTGTAACAGAAGAGCCAGTCAAGAGCCTTGGAAGATGGTATGATGATACGCTGAAAGACACACGAAGAGCAAAAGAAACCAAACAGATGTCGGAAGAAGGCTTGGAGACCATTGACCAGTGTGGGCTCCCTGGCAAATACAAGGTCTGGTGTCTGCAGTTCATGCTGATACCAAAGCTCCTATGGCCTCTGATGATATACGACATCTGCACCAGCATAGTGGAGGCAATGGAATCCAAAATCAACAAGTTCACAAGGAAATGGCTTGGTGTCCCACCCTGTCTGACTGACATAGCACTATACTGTCGCCAAGCAAAGCTGAAACTACCACTGAAATCCATCCTGGAGGAATATAAAGCAGGGAAGATCAGACTTCAAAGCATGCTGGAGGACTCAGGAGACAAGGTGGTTGAAGCAATCAAGCCCCAGCTGAAGACAGGCAGAAAATGGAAAGTTCAAGAGGCGATGGATTCTGCAAAAGAAAGTCTCAAGATCAGAGAAATAACAGGACACACACAGACCAACAGACAAGGACTGGGGGGGTGACCAAAACTGAATGGTGGTCAAAGGCCAAAGGAAAAGCCAAAAGAGACATGATGATTCAGGAGATGAGAAAAGAAGAAGACCAACGAAGACTCCAAAAAGCAGTCCAGCAGAGCCAGCAAGGGCAATGGACAACGTGGGAGAATGCACTCCAAAGAAGTCTCACTTGGAATGACATTTGGCACATGGCCCCTCTCAGGATCAGCTTCATTCTCAGATCTGCATATGACCTTGCCTTCAAATGCAAACCTGGTGAAGTGGAAAAAAAAAAAAAACAGACGATCCTTCATGCCCCCTTTGCCATGAAAAACAAACAGTGGAGCATGTCCTAAGCTCATGTAAAGTAGCCCTGGCTCAAGGAAGGTACACATGGAGGCACAACCAAGTGCTCAAAGAGATTGTACAAGTAGTCTGGGCTAGTACCACACCACACAAAGGGAAAAATCAGGACTCCAAAAGCACCCGCAACATTCTTCACGGCAGGAGGGCAGCGAATCATGGCCAAGAACAACAGTGCCACTCGGAACATGCAGGCAGAGTCTGCTGGACGGGGCAGATGACTGGGAGTGCACAGCAGACCTCCCAGAATGGAATAGTCACCCAGAGATTATCAGCAAGAGTGGCATGAGACCAGACATAGTATTACACTCTCAGTCAACCAAGCAGCTGATCATGATCGAGCTCACGGTGCCATATGAGAACAGAATGGAGGCAGCTCAGATCTACAAGACTGAAAAGTATGCTGATCTGGCAAACAGCCTGAGGAGAGAAGGCTATCAGGTCAAAGTTCTCACTGCAGAAATTGGAGCTAGGGGGTTTGTGGGAACGTCTGCATACAGCCTCATGAAACAGCTCTCAGTTGCAGGGAGGGAAAAAACCAAAGAGCCAGAGATCAGCACAGACAGACAGACAAGAAAGGGAAGGCACTCCCTTCCTCCACCACCCACCTGCCTCCTTTGCGATTGAACATCCTGAACCAGATGTCATGCAGCACCTTCATGAACTTGTCGTCATCCTCCGAGACCTGACCTTTGGCCGCAAGGAAACGATGCGCTTCCTTCATCACCTCTGTCTTCATGATGGCCCGCAGGAAGTCCCAGTTCTCCTTGCGTTCTTCCCACGTGACCACCTCATTCTCCGTCACATCCATCTCATAGTTGTCCAACAGATCTCTGAATGCTGTTGCAGGGAATGAAAGTTGAAAATGAAAGTTAACCCCCGTAAAGTAAGGGTCATGAAAGTAGTGAACTGTTATGAGGTTCACTGCAGGAAGGGTATGGCATAATGGGAGACAGCGTCCACCCCTGTTCTTCCACTGCCTCAACATTCACTGAATTGAATCAAGCGTCCCTTTACTGCTGAGTGAACGAAGGGTTTTCAAGCAAATGCGTACCTGATCCAATAGGAGGCTCAGACACAAGGCTGACAGCTTTGCAGACAAACACTCTATTTGACTTGTATGTATCTGGTTGCTAGGCATATATACAAGTGCTTAAACACTGATTGGGGTGGGCAGACATATGAGTGTGTTGTTAAAAGTACTGTTTTCGTGTTATACGTGCCCATTTCTCATAAGGTGTATGCATTTTGTGGTCCTTCCAAATCAGAAATGAAAACATCTAAATATTCCGAAATGCTAGCAACAGAGGCACTGACAGAACTGGATTTCTAAGAGTGGAGTTTTTAATTGATAAATCATTAACTTCCCATATCTCAGTAAAACTAAATCAGAACTCAGAAAACCAAGCTGAAAATACTGATACACACCACTACAACTGGGACTGTTATATCTCCTATGTACTGTTTAAGGTTCTCAACTTGGACTGTCATATCTCCAATGTACTGTTTTAGCTTCACAACTTGGACTGTCATACTGTCATATCTCCAATGTACTGTTTTAGCTTCACAACTTGGACTGTCATATCTCCAATGTACTGTTTTTTAGCTTCACAACTTGGACTGCCATATCTCCAAAGTACTGTTTTAACTTCAAAGAATCAAGTTAAAGCACACAAAGAAAGTTTCACTGGAGGTGGAGATTGAGACACAATTACTTTCACAACTAACACTCTTCTTCTCTGCCACGTCAGTACTTTACTGCTCTTTAACAAATCATGCACATATCTTCGTAAGCATGAAATACACAGCATAGTTTCATTGTCAGTAGGTACAGTATGCTGTGAATACAAAAAAAGAAAAACAATTCAGGAATTGTACATTAATTCAAGATCATTAAAAAAAAAAAAAAAGTTGCTCAGTTCAGTCTAAGCTTCCAATGTAGCTGAAGCCTGCTCACTTCTGTAGGTCTCCCGTTCAAACAGCTTCTCTTCATCCACCCATGTGAAGAGGTTCCTCCGGGCGAAGTCACGGGAGGTGTCTCTGGTACTGGTGACAAACCCTGCCATCACATGCAGCTGGTTGTCTAACAATGTCCGACCATGATGGCTACTTTTTTCTGGCAGCAACCACAATCACTAATTTTGAAAACTGGTACTACTGCGACATAAAAATCACAGTCTTACACGAACAGTGTCCGCAAAACAATTACGTACCATGACAAGTGGACTTCAACTAGGCTGTTGAGATAGCACAAGAAATCTAATGAATTATCTCAACAAGCATGATCAAGGCTGCTTACACAACTGAGACCACCTCTCACATCAAGACAGGTAGTGGCTGGCCTTCCAAATTAAAAGGGAAAAGTAAGCGTGCGTGCGTGCGTGTGCACGCCTCTGTGTGTGTGTGTGTTTTACTTGCTCTTTTCTGTGTGTCCTGCTCATTGTTCGTGACTATCACTGTGCATGGAGTGAACAGTGACCATCCTGGCTCAGGTGGAGAGATGTCACAGACAAAGGCTCAGGTGGGACATTTTGCTATTAAATACAGCTACTTACACCTGCAATGTTTTTCGTTTTGATTTCTACACCAGTGAAGCCACACAAAAAAAATGCAGCACACCAGCACTGGCTGTCTCAGACTTAAACCTCATTGCTAATCCATAACACTTACTCTCATTCAATTTGCATTCATAAAGTTATTCATGATTATATCAGTCAATCCCAACTCCATTCACATCAACACAGAACGAAGTCAAAATATGAACAAAGTTGACAATGTCTGAATAATCCAATTTTTTTTTTTAAAGTAATTCAAGATTATATCAATCAATCCGAACTCCATTCGCATCAACATGGAACGAAGTCAAAATATGAACCAAAGTTGACAATGTCTGAATAATGCATTTTTTTGTTGTTTGGTTATTTGTTTATTGTTGTTTAATCTCAGTTGTACTCAGACAGATGTATGAATAAATTCCATTCAATTATACATAGGATCAGGGTTCTGCAACTTCCATACCTGATTGGAAACACACAAGAAACTGTTGACAGATCCAATCTATTCATGACAATTATCCAGTCTCAAATGTGTATGTTCCTCTGGCACTTTAAAGAATATGACATTCACAAAATAAAATCTACACGGACCATATATCATGGAAATAGCTCCTTCACAGTGATTAATGTTTAAGTGCATTGGTTGGTGGCTGAGACTGGGTGGTGGGATGAGATGAGTGGATGGGGAGGCTTTTGACATTAGATATGACTTGTTAAAAAAAAAAAAAAGTTTACCCTGTAAGTCAATTTCATATTCCACTCCTGGATAGCACTTGTTATCATCCAGATCCCACAGCTTGCTAAGAACTTCAGAC
>JADBJO010009361.1:25000-32500 GCA_016801955.1 Conus betulinus
TGACAGTTTGCCATCCAAATACCAGTGCAAAGAAAATTCTGTATCCCCCAGTGCTGTTGCTTGCAATCAATATGTTGTAATGTATTTTTACATAAAGGGCGTGGTCACGTCAATACAATAAACATCAAAATTTACACAGGTATGATATAATGGATCAAGAGGGAGGACAAAGAGATGGAGTATCTTCTGAGAATTCTCCATGGCCAAAGAGAAAGCTTTGTCTTACGCGAAATTCATTGTGGCATGTAAATTAACTTGTGAAAATTCCATACAGCGAATAGTATCCCGCAGCAATACACTATCGCAAAAGAGAAATGGCCTCTGACAGGAATTCACCACTGCAGTGAAAGAAAGTCAGGAATAGTTCCCATCAATGCCAGAGATACAGAGTAATCGTGCTGCAGTTCACCATGACAAACACCATGAAAAGAGAAATACAGTATTTTGCAAACTACCGTATTCAGCCCGCCAAAAAAATTGTCTTGCACAAATTTGCCATGCCAAAATAAAAATAGTAGCATGCCAATAGAGGAAAAGTATCTTGCAGCGGTCATCATTGTTATTACTATTGTCATTATCATCATCATCATCATCATCATCATCATTTTATAGCGCTCCCTCTCGGCTGGAGTTCCAAGGCCTGAACGCTTCACAATCCACACTCACGTTTATACAACGGACTGCCTATCTGGGTAGAGCCGATGGAAGAGCTGCCTGCCATAATTCACAAGTTACCGTATAAAACAGAAAAAAAGAAGAAAAGTAAAGGCTAGGTGCGTGGTGGACCGGACCCAGCCGTGCGCTGCCCCTCCGGGAGAAAAAAACCCGGCTCCGGTTCCTCTCTTCTGCAACTTACTGGCGACGGTTAAAAAGCCGTGAATAGTGCACACAGCCTGGACAGCCAGTAAGCTGCAAAAGAGATGAACCGAAGCAGGAGAGAGAGAGAGAGAGAGAGAGAGAGAGAGAGAGAGAGAGAGAGAACGTTGCAGGAAATCCACCATAACAAGAGAAAAAGAGTAGTCCCCCCTTGCCGCAATTCATCACAGGGAAAAGAGACGACGAAAGCATCAAACAGCATGCGAATTCCCAGAGCAACAGAAAAAAAAAAGAGAATATCCTGCAATACTTCACTACAAGCGATAGAATATCTGGCCAACTGGTCACCACCACACTTGAGAAAAGAGAGACAAGGACGACTGATCGTGGTGGGGAGGGAGAACTGAGGGACATGAGGAGCAGATGTACGTGAGAAAGGGGGATGTGAGAGAGGGCTCCGAGAAACCAAGCGCTGCTCAGGATTCCTGTTTGATTTAGATGAAGAATGAAAGTGACGGTCAGAAAAATATGAAGGAAGAAAGAAAAACCGCGAGATAAAAAGAAATGGGGACGAAAATGATAATGGAAAGAAAGATTAAAAAAAAAAAAAAAAAGAAAGAATGGAAGAAATAAAGAAAGAGCTGTGTGGAAAAGAGAGTATTTGACAGAAAGGATTAAAAGACGAAAAAAGAGGCAGAACACAGGCGGCAACATCACTTCAAGTCTCTATGTCATAAGACGTTGAAACCATCATTCATCCGCCCCGCTTCTCTCCTTTTCATATGAATATAAACAATGTAGTCACGTTGAAAACCATAAAACACACATATGCAGTGACGGTTGTTACTCCTCATCATAGACAGCCTGGATGATCCCACGGGCAATCACCAACAGAAGCCTAGCTGTATCGCCCTGATAAAGACAGTTTTTTTTTTTTTTTTTTTAATCGGAAATAGGAAGATGATAGACAGGTACTGTCAACGCTACAACTTCCTGTTGGAGACTGTCAATAAGGGTTTCTTGTTGAAGACTGTCAATAAGGTTTCTCCTGTTGAAGACTGTCAATAAGGTTTTTCTCCTGTTGAAGACTGTCAATAAGGTTTCTCCTGTTGAAGACTGTCAATAAGGTCTCTCTAGGAACAGCAGGGAAGTAGACAATCTATATAGTCACAAAGCAGTCAGCGACGCTCAGACAACACGCTTTAGATGATGTGGCCGACGTCGACACACGGGAGCGAGACAGGGGATCAATGTATAACACCACACACATTTTGGCAACAGAACGTCCCGATCCCTGTGGTGCAGTTTCAGCTGAAACGAATTCCATGTTGACGCTTTCAGTTCTGAAGTGGAGCCAGCTGCGAGGAGCCGCAGTATGAGGCCAGGAAGTCTCCAAAATGGGGCCGACACTCCACGGTTCTGTTTGGCGTACGGTGATATTGATGTGAAACTTGTACTCTGTAGTACTTGAGCCATTGAATTTCTCCGGAATTGCCGGTTGCAGCAGCTGCGAAGCCAAGCTCGCGCTTCCAGACAACACTGAAAGTTCATGCTCGGTGACATTTATCATTCGTGCTTTGCGATAGGTACACACGCTCTTTCGGAGGTTTTCTACACGGAGACTCTCCGTCGATATACTCAGAACGACGACACAGTAAGACACGCAACAAGAAGGTCAAGTTTTTCTGGGGCACGCCCGGAACGTGGCCCTGGGAGCCCTCACAGCTGGTTGTGTTGGTGGTGATGGTGGCGCCCTCTACAAAGGGCGGGCATTGATCTGGGCCAGGACGACCAAGGTGAGGACCCCCACGTGGTCCATGACCTGCCGTCCCACGTAGCGGTGGTCCCGGTTCTTCATGTTCTGGCCGTTGACAGTCAGCACGTACTGCCCCTCCTGTCGGACAAACAGTGCACGTTGAGTGGTGAAGGTGTTCGTCCTCAACGTTTCACAGTTCCTCACCGGCTGCTGATCAAATGTATCCCACTCTCCTCTCATCCTCTCTCTTTCCTCCTGTCCCTCTGCTCTCCCAGTCTTCGCCACACACACACACACACACACACACACACACACACACACACACACACACACACACACTCCTAACTATATAGAAAAATCATAGTACAGGGATCAAAAAAAAAAAAAAAAAAAAAACCACGTTTCAATTTCTTTCCATTTAAAATCCATTTCACTGATGAGCCGAACAGAAAAGGGCCGGGGGGTATCAAGAGGAAATCTTTACTGATAATGTTCAGCCATTATTCCTATTCCCCATGCACCAAAAATAGTAACGCTCTATGTTTGGTAGACAAACCCGACGGTTTTTATATCCATGTATCATTGTGATATTTGTACGGTTATTCTGTACAAATACACACAGATGTGCGCATACACGCACATGCACACATGCGCTCATGCACGCGAACACACATCTCTACGCACACACCCCTGCGCGCACACATATGCACGAACAGTGCACACACACACACATATGCATACATACAGTAGAAGTCTCTGACCGAAACTGATGTGAATAGTAGGCCTACTAAGGTGCATGTTTATATATTATTTGATTTGTGCAAGTCAGTATCTGATACCTCGAGGCTTTGTGTGTGTGTGTGTGTGTGTGTGTGTGTGTGTGTGTGTGTGTGTGTGTGTGTGTGTGTGTGTGTGTGTTTCAATGTGCATGACTTTTATAACTTTTTTTTTTTTTTTTTACAGTTTGCTCTTTCTTTAAATGTAAAGCGCTGTTGAGCATTTTTTATGGAATACGCGCTATAATAATAAACATCGTTATTATTATTAATATTATTACTATTATCAATGGTCAGTCAGCAGTACGTACCTTGAGTCCAGCGGCCGCAGCAGGCCCCAGAGGGTCAATGGTGTGCACGTAACAGGGACTGGACCCCCCCGCAACACGAACCCGTAACCCACCTCATCCTGCTGCATCTGGGAACACAGGTGAGAACAGAGATTCACTTCATACAGGCCAGGTGAGGAACACAGGTGAGAACAGAGATTCATTTCACAGACGCCAGGTGAGAACACAGGTGAGAACAGAGATTCATTTCACAGACGCCAGGTGATGAACACTGGTGAGAACAGAGATTCATTTCACAGACGCCAGGTGATGAACACAGGTGAGAACAGAGATTCATTTCATAGAGGCCAGGTGATGAACACTGGTGAGAACAGAGATCAGTTCATAGACGCCAGGTGATGAACACTGGTGAGAACAGAGATTCATTTCACAGACGCCAGGTGATGAACACTGGTGAGAACAGAGATTCATTTCATAGAGGCCAGGTGATGAACACAGGTGAGAACAGAGATTCATTTCATAGACGCGAGGTGAGAAGAATTCTTGGAGGAAGTCAGCATTTCCTAGCACATCCTACTGGCGAGCGGGGCTAGGAAATGCCGAAAATTCCCTAGACTGTCCTGGGCCTCTCTCGCTTGTGAGTGAAAGTGGCTGACAATTGTAACGTCGTGTGACTGATGCACGAAAAGTAGTCACTTTCTTGACTGGCACATCAAAATGATCAAAACCGACGACCCTTAAACAGCAAGCGGAGCTTGAAGAAGTGGTCACACTGTTAGTTTGAATTCTTGTCTTGTCCCCGTTTCTTGAAGGCCTTCTCCTCTCGCATCCCTCACCGCACCGAGAAGCTCGCCACTTCGTGCGAGATGCCGCGTCTGTGAAATTCGCCTGAGGTGACGTCATGACGTGCAATGTGAGGCAAGGTCAAGTGAGGCAATGTGACGCAAAATCATGCAACGCAGTGGTAGGCAATGCTATGCAATGCTCTGGAATGGCGTGCCTACAACACAAAGCAATGCAATGCTCTGGAATGGCGTGCCTACAACACAAAGCAATGCAATGCTCTGGAATGGCGTGCCTACAACACAAAGCAATGCAATGCTCTGGAATGGCGTGCCTACAACACAAAGCAATGCAATGCTCTGGAATGGCGTGCCTACAACACAAAGCAATGCAATGCTCTGGAATGGCGTGCCTACGACACAAAGCAATGCAATGCTCTGGAATGGCGTGCCTACGACACAAAGCAATGCAATGCAATGCTCTGGAATGGCGTGCCTACGATACTAAGCAATGCAATACAAGTCGACACAGTATCATGCAATGCAAACCATGCACAGCAACGAAAGTCAGTGGCTGAAATACAACATAGTGCAATAATCCAACCCAGTACGCTATAATGCAAGATAAAGCCACGGAATGTAACACAACGTAATGCACTGCAATGCCATGGGACGCAGTATAATGCAATGCCATGGGACACAGTATAATGCAATGCCATGGGACGCAGTATAATGCAATGCCAAGGGACACAGTATAATGCAATGCAAGGGACACAGTATAATGCAATGCCGTGGGACACAGTATAATGCAATGCCGTGGGACACAGTATAATGCAATGCCATGGGACACAGTATAATGCAATGCCATGGGACACAGTATAATGCAATGCCATGGGACACAGTATAATGCAATGCCGTGGGACACAGTATAATGCAATGCCATGGGACACAGCATACTGCAGCGGAAAGCCGAGCAAGACAATACTGCGTAATGTAAAGCAATGCAATGCAATGCAACATAATACTGATGCAAAGGAAAGTTATGCAGTACAATACAGCCTTACGCAATTTAATGCAATGTGACACAGTATGATGCAAAGGCAAGCCATGCAGTGCAATACAGCCTAATGCAATGTGACACAGTATAATGCAATGGCAAGCCATGCAGTACAATACAGCCTAATGCAATGTGACACAGTATAATGCAATGGCAAACCATGCAATACAATACAGCCTAACGCAATTTAATGCAATGTGACACAGTATAATGCAATGGCACGCCATGCAGTACAATACAGCCTAATACAATGTGACACAGTATAATGCAATGGCAAGCCATGCAGTATAATACAGCCTTATGCAATGTAACACAGTATAATGCAATGGCACGCCATGCAGTATAATACAGCCTAATGCAATGTGACACAGTATAAAGCAATGGCAAGCCATGCAATACAATACAGCCTAATGCAATTCAATGCAATGTGACACAGTATAATGCAATGGCACGCCATGCAGTACAATACAGCCTAATGCAATGTGACACAGTATAATGCAATGGCACGCCATGCAGTGCAATACAGACTAATGCGATGTGACACAGTATAATGCAATGGCGAGCCATGCAGTACAATACAGCCTAATGCAATTTAATGCAATGTGACACAGTATGATGCAAAGGCAAGCCATGCAGTACAATACAGCCTAACGCAATTTAATGCAATGTGACACAGTATGATGCAAAGGCAAGCCATGCAGTACAATACAGCCTAATGCAATGTGACACAGTATAATGCAATGGCACGCCATGCAGTACAATACAGCCTAATGCAATGTGACACAGTATAATGCAATGGCAAGCCATGCAATACACTACAGCCTAATACAATTTCATGCATGTGACACAGTATAATGCAATGGCAAGCCATGCAATACAATACAGCCTACTGCAATTTAATGCAATGTAACACAATACAATGCAATGGCAAGCCATGCAGTACAAAGCACCTGATGCAATGCAATCAATGCAATATGATGCAATAGAATGCAATGGCAAGTCATGCAGTACAATACATCGTAATGCAATGCAATGATGACGCAACAAAGGAGAATGCTGAGTCCAATGTATTAAGGGATGCGATGCAATGTGACGCAATATGATTAATGGCAAGTAATAGAACGCTGTACAACAAAACGGTATACACCGCCTACAATACGGTGTAAGAAATTGCAATGTGACGCAATATAATACAATGCCATGATTATATTAAAAGCAAGCCAATGCAATGCAGAACAATGCAGTTATTGTACTGGCAAATAATGTAATGCAATGCAGAAAATGCAGTTATTGCAATGGCAAATGATGTAATGCAATGCAAAACAATGCAGTTATTGCAATGGCAAATTATGTAATGCAATGCAGAACAAAATGCAGTTATTGCAATGGCAAAAAAAAAATGTAATGCAATGCAGAACAATGCAGTTATTGCAATGGCAAAAAATGTAATGCAATGCAGAACAATGCAGTTATTGCAATGGCAAATAATGTAATGCAATGCAGAACAATGCAGTTATTGCAATGGCAAATAATGTAATGCAATGCAGAACAATGCAGTTATTGCACTTGCAAAATAATGCAATGCAATGCAGTGTGTAATGCAAAGTAAAATAATGTAGCGCTGCTCAATAAAATGCATTGCAATGTGGCGCAGTATGATGCTATGCCAAATTATGCAGGGTCTTACAACTACAATACAACCTAGCACGCTTTGATAGTCAAATGCAATTTGATAACAATACCACCTATTGTATAGCAATGGAATGGCAAACAACGCACTGTAACGCCTTTTAATACAATCAACGGCAAAACCACAATACACAATGACAACCAACGTTGTGTATTACAGTAAAATATTACACAACACAATATGATAAAGAAAATCACACACACACACACACACACACACACACACACACACACACACACACACACACACACACACATTCCCACCAGACTCCCTCCCTTCCTCCCCCATCCCCCAGCCGCCCCCCGCACCCCCCACCCCGCACCCCCCTCACCC